>BOPN01000404.1:170000-177500 GCA_017312705.2 Penaeus japonicus | reverse complement strand
GGCAACCGCATTGCTCCCAACTTGTGCCCTTTTGGCACTTTTTTTTTTTTTTTTTTTTTTTTTTTAGGGAAAAGAGTGTTGGAAATTGAAAAGTTGCAATATCATTGCCATAATCGCTATTGAATGTTCTGTTAACTTATGATTCTTACCAATTAGATGGCCCCAAAGAGAAAGTTCAGGTCTGCTTGGCTCGACGACGAAGACTTTCAGGATTGGCTGGAGGCTGATGAAGACGACCCCTGCAGAGCGAGGTGTCGGCTGTGCAACTCTGCTTTCCTCGCCAACCTCAACTGTATCAAGAGACACAGATCTTCCAAGATCCTTGCTGCCACTTGCCGACCCACCCTGCCCAGGGAACAAGACCCAGACGCTACACTTGAGATCAAGCTAGCTGCATTTTTCGCCGAACACATTTCCTTCAATGTTGTAGACCATTTGATGGGTTTAATAAAAGATCTTACATTAAAAAGAACGAAAGTTAAGAATGTTATTGAGAAAATAGGAAAACATCAAAAGGAAAATGATAATGAATTATTTAGAAAAAATGAGTTCTCACTAATTATTGATGAAACCACAGATATAAGCACCAACAAAAGCTGTGGAATTATTGTTAGACTATATGATTCAGAGAAAATGGATTTCAGAAATTATTTGCTGAATCTGGCTAATATTTATAAAAATGATTGTGCGTCAGGCGCAACTGGAGAGAATTTATTCTAAATAATAATGAATTATTTAGAGGAAAATAGCATCCCTAAAGAAAATTTCATTGGGTTTGCTTCTGATTGTGCCAGTATTATCGCAGGCATTCATAACTCGGTTACAAGTTGCTTGACATCAAAAATGCCTGGAATAACTAATATATAAAATGCTTGTCACTCTATTCACCTCTGCTCATCACAAGCAGCTAAAGCCCTTCCGCGCAAATGCGAAGATCTCATTAGAAACGTATACAATTATTTTTCAGTGACAAGAGGAATGTATGCCTTTCAAGAATTCCAGCAGTTTTGTAATCTAAAACCACATAAAATTCTTCATGTCAGTCAAACACGTTGGCTTTCATAGCATGCAGCTGTTACAAGGGCATTAGAGCAGTGGGCACCCTTGACAAATCTTTCTTTCGATGAAGAATTGCGTGTTTGAATGATCCATCTATTCATATATATTACAAGTTCCTAGATTACATTTTACCGAAGTTGAACGACTTGAACCTCTTTTTCCAACAAAGGGGCCCGACAATTCACGTACTCCATGAAAAATGCAGCCGCCTCTATCGAGACATCCTATGGAGTTACATGCGGAGAGATGAGGTCTTAAGATCTAATCTTGCAGATATATATCCCGAGGATAAAGGAAAATTTCTCCCAATTCAAGAAGTTTATCTTGGCATGGAGGTTAATGAACTTCTCGAGTCTGTGACCTTAGTAACCGAAAGGATATGATAATGGGTGTGAGGAGTACGTGCAGGAACTTTCTCATAACATGTTGCAAAGAGATGAAAAAGATTTCCTCCCCTTCAGAATAAGGCCATAGAAATGTGCTCCATCTTTTCATTTGAGAGTTTTATGAACTCGGAGTCAAGGGTGAAAATGCCATCTATGCTGCCTCTTCTGAAGGATTTTCCTAGAATTATACCCAGAAACCGACAACGGTTAGATGAAGAATGGAAAAACATCGATAATATACCATTCCCTCCGCATATAAAAGAGCAAAAGGATATTGAATGTTTTTACAAGGAACTATTAGATATGAAGGACGAATTTGATAACCCATTCTTCGAAGAATTACCAACCTTCGCTCTTAAGATTCTTTCTTTACCAACACCCAATGTAGATGTAGAGAGATTGTTCTCTAAAGTTAACTTGCTGAAAAATAAGCAAAGGAACCACTTCTCTTCTAATACACTGACCTCTCTCATCATTACGGCAGAAATGGTTGAGAAAGCTGGAGGATGTGTGAGCTTTGAACCAACTAAAGAGTTGGTTCGATTTGTCAATTCCAACGAGTAGAAATACATGCTGGTAGATTAGGCTTGTGACACGGCATGAAATGCATGAAGCATGTATGCTGCATGCATTTATTTTTAAATGCATATTGCATATATGCAACATGCTTTTATTTTAAAGAGAATATGCCCTGTTGATAGGGCATATGTCCGGTTGATTGGGCATATGCTTTCTTCGTATGACTTATCACTGTGAATGGTGAAGGGTTTATTTTAGTTTAAGTTCCTCTACTACAAGGGCTATTAAATGACTTTCAATTGCCTGTAGATGTTCATTTTGTATCGAACAACTTTACCATAATATCAACTGCAATTGGTAAACTAGAGAAGAGAGGATTAGCACTTTCTAATGCACTGCAAATAGTTGAAGATGTCAAGGTAAACTTAAATGCATTATACGAGAAAACATTTGCGGATAAATTTAACAATGTATTAATTAAGAACAAAGAATACTCTAGTCTGAAAATCATAAATCAATGATTGTCTGACAAAGGGAATAACGTTGAGAAAGACGAATACGTGAAGCAACTGTCTCCTTCTAATTTGACAGCATTCTTGTATGCACCAGTCGTGTCATGCGATGTTGAGAGAGTGTTCTCGGTGTATAAAACTAAGTTAGCTGCAAACAGGAGATGTTTCAACTTTGAAAACTTAAAAGTATAAAGCCACGTCCACACGGTCGAGCAGTGCCCGTCGTACACGAAGGCTCTGCCCTTGTACGAGCAGTTTCAGCGGGCAAACTACCAAACTGTCCGCTCCCGGTGCCAATGGAGGGCAGTGAATCGAGGTGTTCCGTCACTGCCAAACGCACGAGAGGTAAGGTGCAGGCAGATCCACTGACTACCACGTTATTCGTACACCATGTCCACACTGAGTACAAGTGCATATTGGTCACGTCAAGACACTATAACTTTGATTGATATATATAAATCACATGGATGTCTGTGGAATGTATAAGGTGTTTTGATTACAGAAATAGAGTCGAGCGTGCTGCTGGTGTAATGTTTCGCCTCATATTTGTCTCTTGCCTCTGAATGTAGCCCTCCACTTTCGATACAAGTGTATAAAAAACTGTTTATGTCCATCCGCACGTCACAGAGCTACCCATTCTTTCACGTCTCTGCAACCACTCCCGGCACCAGACACGTCTCTGTGATCTCTTGTATTTCTTTTAAATTAATGCAGCCACCAATTATGATAGAATACAGTGCTATCTTCTTTGGAACCATGGTGGTCGCACCGTAATGAACCATTCACTCACAACAACTGCTGGCGGCCGAATGCCCTCCAACCACCACAGACAGCTGTGTGGACACCTACGCGGGCATACCGGCATAGTCTGCAGACTTTGCCCTGCCAGGCACAGCTCGACCGTGTGGGCGTGGCTTGATGTGGTCATCAAATGCAATCCTGATGTACTAAAAATTTAGTTATTTGTTTTTGTGAATTGTTAATTGTTATATTCACAATGCCATATTCAATGCTTACTAAGTGTTAAAAATGAAAATTTATTATGTTAAGCAGATTGTATTTTGAAAAGGGTAACAAAATTAAAACTATACTCAATATTTAAATTAAATAAAACCTTGCCAATCAATATATATTGATACGAATTATGATTTTAATGATTTATAAATATTGACAATTGATATTTCCAATGTTGGTACAAGATATATTTTAATAGTTATAGTTAGAGTTGTGACAATATGCTCTAACGAATATGCATTATATGCGCTAAAAAAAATATGCTGTTATGCATGAATATGCGCTTATGCACTAAAAATATGCGTTTAAGTCCATAAAATATGCAATTAATGCACCATAAGCCAATTTCAAAATCTGATATCATTGAGATGTTTTGGGTGTGGGATTAGTAACTAAAGTAAACACAACAAAATACCCGCAACCGTCAAATTAACAAATAATTATGTGAGCATTTTCACACAAGAGAATAACATTTCACAATTAGTTGACACTTCAAATTTTCAAAATCAATTCGCCGCCTATTATCGGCCAGAACAGTTTTATACTGTGAAAAAAAAAATCTTTCTACATCACATGAAACAACAGGAGCGTATTTAAAACATGAAACGACATCTGTGATTCTGGCAATGGGATCCGCTAAGACCCGGGTCTGACCTCATAGGACAGACTCTATATCCTTTAAGGAACTGAAGCCAGATTTTTTTTCAAAACATTAGAAAGTTTTTTCAATATAAGCTTTATCATACAGCCTATTTAAATCTTTCTGGACATGATTAATTAAATTTATTGGAGTAGACAGAGTCAGACCTTTTGTTTCTAACTTCAAAAGAAGTGGCAATGAAACAGAAACCAGTTTTCAATTCGATATTGTCCAGCAGCTCCTGGCTTTCTGCTATTTGCACAGACTCTGAAGTATCAAGTGACATTATTATTTCCGATACATTATCGTAATATCTGTTAAAATAACTGACTGCCTCAATCCACGTTCCCCATCTTGTTATTACGGGTGATGGAGGAAGAGCTACACCAGGATCCAGTTCTTGAAATTTCCCGCAAAATCTGGACGGTGCTTTAACAATAATGCTTTTGACAGATGAAATAGAACTTATTGACTAAAGGGTAATTTGAACGAACGAACTCAGCTACTCGATGCAACCCGTGAGCCAAGCAAGTCACATGGATCATATTGTTGTGCAAAACTCGTAATGCTCTCATCGGTTTGCACAGATAAGCTGCAGCATCAGTGACTACCAGCATAACTAACGTTTTCATACAGAATCTGCTCCGGCCAAATTTTCATTAAAGAATCGATGAAATAAGCTACCGCTTTTTGAATGATTTACTTTTTTTTCCCCTACAATGGAAACATTCCCAAGGTACAATTTACCTACTTCGGTCCCATCGCCTAGAATACCGAAAATAAAGCATACGATATGCCTTTGCTCAACATCGGTGGTCTCATCCAACGACACCCAAATCTTCCGACCACCAGCTTTCTGTCTCAGTATTGCCTTGGTTTTGTCGCCCAAGGAAGAAACATGATATTTTCTCAAAGTTGTTTGGTTAGGTATGTTGTGCCCAGTATAGGACCATACCTTTATTGACATTCAGACACCATGATGATTGTATCAAAGTTCGTCTTTAATTAAATGACGATTCCACAGGTACCAAATTCATAAAAATCGCATTTTTGGAGTTAATGCGTTCTGCTTTTTCACTGCAGAGGTTGATAAGAAATTATTGAATATGGTGTTACTCAACTTGTTTAGTGGAATGTCTGCAGACAACATAGCATAGCAAAGATCACTGTTAAATTTATTTTTGTTAGTATTGTCATTGTTATTGGAGGCGGATTGGTCTCAGCACCAGCTTCTTCGGTGAACTTTTTTTTTTTTTCATGCGCACTGGTTTTCAAATGCTGCACTGCATAAAACTTTCTTGAAACTGGAATCTAAGAAAATGTTTATTACTTTACGTATCACATGAGAGTTTCAAATATAATAATGATTTCCCAATAAGTTAGAGCCTAAAAATACTAGTTATGGGACGAAACAAACATTTTAACGATTCCGGTCCTTGCTATTATTGCATAATATATTCATTTATGTGCCTATGTATTAACATATTTAAGTAATCTATAAGTTAAAAATGATTAGAATAAGTTTATCATTGTGTATAAAAGCTTTATAATATACCAGATAACAATGTATTAATGATACGGTTTCATATAAAAACATATATAAATAATACCTGTTTGTTGCACAGTATTTGCAAGTTAATTTATCTTCTTTTACAATGAAGCACTCAAATTCCTTCACCAAATCTGCAGCTTTCTGGGTGTTAGATTTTGCAATTTTTTTTGGCATGATGCCTAAAACTCAAAGATTTAATAATTACAACGAAGAAGAGCACAATCGGCCGGTATTATTGACCGTTTGGTTGTTTGTGGTTTCGTGCGCTAGTTCCCTTGGAAAAGTGTGCTAAAAGTATGGGGTAAAGTGTGAATTTCACCAATATTTTGGCTGTTCACAAAAAAAAAAAAAAAAAAAAAAAAAAAAAAAAAAAAAAAAAAAAAAAAAAAAAAAACGTGTTTTTTGATCTTCTAATTTTACGTGGGATGATATGAGGTTGAAATCTTCTTCTTGGTGTTTGATGTAGATTTTTTATATCAGACGGCCCGTCGCTAATTTACAATTCAATTACTACCAGGCATAAAAATACGAAATTACACATGCTCCAATATGAATACATATGCGGCAACAATATTGCCTATGCTGTAACATAACCGCATATGCTCTAACGATAGGGCATACGTAAAATTTGATGTAGCTTATGCAGTTATGCATTTTGCATGTTGTCACAACCCTACATAGAAAACTTTGATTTAGTAGAAAATTATGGAGTAACTATTTTAAATGCAACTCATAGGGGCATGAAATAGAGCTTAAACGGCATGTTTTGAGGTCATGAAGTGCATACTTTTTAGAGCATATGTGCATGAACTTTAAGTGCATAAGTGGCATAATCGTTAGAGCAGAATTGTCACAAGCCTATGGTAGATAAACTTGGAAATTTATTTTGTGAAAGAATTATTTTGTTTAAGAAAAATTGTTACAAATAAATGTTTGTATTGCATTTCATGTTTCCTCTTCTATTCCCTCTTTAATTAAGTCACTCCTAAAATTGACGTTTGGCAACTGTGTCGTAACACTGTTGTCAACTCATATTAACTTGCTGCCCATTTTTTTAACATTAAAATATTGCATAATAAAAAAATATATAGAACTCACAACATTAATCCTAATACCAAACATTGAGAGTAATTAAAAACGTAATTACTTTTTTTTTGAAGGAGAATCAACTTGTTTTGATAACAAGATATTAACGTTATTATTACTATTATTACTGGACAGGAGTATGATTTATTTCTATTGTTATTATCATCGTTATTAGCGTTATTATTACTTAATCTATCAATCTATGAATATTAATCTATTAATCTATGAATAGGTGTGGTTAAGTAGGCTTAGTAACTAGTCTTTGGGGACTAAACAAACTAGGTTATCTACGTGTGAATAATCATTAATTAAAAAAAAAAAACATGTACATATGCATCTCCGGCGTTAACGGGTTATCTCATAATTTTACTTATGAGCGTTACACGTAACATTAATCAAATGCTAGTGAAATGGCCTTCCGTTCGGAACGGTTTGCAAAAAAAAAAAAAAAAAAAAAAAAAAAAAAAGGCTAAGTCACGCTGAACACAATTTCTCAGCATGACTTGCCGAATTGGGGCTTATATAAGAGCTTCTTCGTAATAGTCTTAGCTTAGTCCTCTCACACTTCCTCTGCCCAGTGGCCACAACGCAACGACTTTTTTGCTTGTAAGAAAAGGTAAGCTACATATTTTTTTTTTTTCTTTAAGGCACATTAGTCGAGATTCTTTGGAAACCTTGGGTTAGTTGCCTGGCATATTATGATCATTTGTTTTCTAGACTATGTGGTATAGA
>BOPN01000404.1:147500-150000 GCA_017312705.2 Penaeus japonicus | reverse complement strand
ACGGTTTTATTCTTAACTAACTACCAATGAGAAAATCAGTGGCTGATACTTTAAGTCTATAATGCAGTACGGTTCCCTTTTAAAGTAACATGAAAGTAACTCTTAATAAAACATTATAAACTCGAATTCATTTTAACTGCACTCCTCTACCATGTGGGAAAGTTGTCTAGATATTGGAAAGTGTATCAATCGTTTAAAAAAATACTGGGCTAACTTTCTTATTATGTTTGGTCCTTCATCTGGTTCTTTTCAACAGTCCAGATCTGACAACCCTTTACTCACAGGTGACAGTGTAAATCACCTGAAATACTGTTATTATTGACTCCTTTGATTCTGTGGTTTGGAGTGTTGGTGGAAACTGTTTTCAAGATCACGGTACGCCCTCTTCGCATCGGAATGGTTGTTAGGGCTTTGGCGAACCATAGGAGTATTACGACCTTATGGTTCTCCACAATTTCCATGAAGACAATACTAAACCAAAGTCTCACGTGGGGCCAGACCATTTGCATATGCATATGCTTATGCGCGCACGCACACACGCACACGCACACACACACACACACACGCACACACACAAACACACAAAAACACACACACACACACACACACACACACACACACACACACACACACACACATATTGGGGATATTTTTTGCATATACAGGCACTGTATAAACAAATAATACTATAAAACATTTTTTTACAAAACGAAAATAACCCCATCCTCACCCGCAAAGAAGGAAAGAGGATCATCTAATCTCTTTGGGACTCCCAGAGCCACCTCGGGCCAATCTTTCAGGGCGGATGTCCCCAGAATAGATGGCAATGTTGTGGGGACAGCGACTTCAACATTAATAAGTGTCATCTGGGCAGTAGCGAGGTGTTATGACCTTCACCCGCTGACAGTGTCCTCGAGCTTCTTTTGGTGACGAGCCTATGGGTGGCAATAGTGTTTAATGCTGGCACCGAAGTAGGAGGGGGCAGTGACGCTGAAGGGAGACCACCACTGTGGCTGTTCTCAGGCACTCTCTGAACTTGAAATCGTAAGGAAGGCAAAAAACAGAATTTCATGTATAGGATGTACAAATATTGACAAATGCTTTTCTGATAATGAAGGGGGTTACAGGTAAAACAAGTTCATTTCCTTATTTTCTATTTAAGTATCCCAGTCGTAGTTTCAATCAATGATCTACAACAGATGCAGTTTGCATTGTTAGGCAATGCAAAGTAGGGCTTAGCTGTTATCAATGAGTAAGGAGAACCTAGTCCCTTTTTCTAGTCTCATGAACACAGTCTTACGAACCGCAGGGATTTATAGGAACAAAATCCCGCACCAACACACCCAAAAGGGTTACAGAATTTGCAATAACAACTGCAGCCTGTTAAGTACTTTGTAATATCACAGAGGAAGATTCCCTCTAATCACTAGTGTCCCCAGTTCCTGTTGATACATAAAAAACACTTTACATTTAAAATTTCATAGCCTTCACATACATGTAAAATGTAAGCTGCTTCATACACATATAAAATGTGTGATGGTCTGTATATAAATACAAATATACATATATATATATGTATATATATATATATATATATATATATATATACATATATGTATATATATATATATATATATATATATACATATATATATATATGTAAGCTATATCCTAAAATTTACATCATTTGAGAGACATCTTCCTTGAGTTATCTCTACCTTACAACATTTCTTTGTGCGTCAGAGACAGTAGGTACAATATTTACCTAAAAGGAAAATGGCCTGAATGTAAAAATATATATATTCATATAAAAATAATTAAAACTTCCTTTCTCTTCATGGCAAGGTGGCAAATGCCAACAAATGCCATTCAATATATCAATCAAATCTTTCTCTCAAGTCCGTTACAGCTCTCTGAACTCTTTCCCCCTATCAAGGCTTAACACGAACATTGAGATATATAAAAAATATTCTAACACTTAAATAGGCTTATTTCCATCCATCAATCAATTCAACTTTTTAGGTCTGGAAACACCGCCTGGTCAACGGCCAGTTCTTTCGCGTGTTCTTTCAGAGATGGCTCTATGAAGAATATGATCTTTCCCATTATTTTTTCGAGTCTCTGGAAAGGAAAGGGGGATTTTGTTGAACTCGGGAAGACATTTTCGGCAATTCAACTCACTAAATCAAGCACTAACTCTCTCATAATTGTTGAAATTTATCAAAACTGATGTAAATGTGATGCAAATATAATTATCAAGTGTCTCATTATTCTTTCTTAATAGTATGATGATGCTTCTTGTACTGTAGTGAGAAAATAACATTACTAATTATTACTTAAGGTACTACTACAACTATAACTACAATTACAACTACAACTACTACAAAACTCTTCAAATCAGTGTTGCTTGGGAGTGGCTTCATGATCCTGTCAGTTTCAGCTTTTAGAACAGACTTATCTTTTAATCTTAAAACTATTATTTATCCTGAGGAGGGAGCCT
>BOPN01000404.1:135000-140000 GCA_017312705.2 Penaeus japonicus | reverse complement strand
GAAAATAACAATGATAATCAAAATAAAATAAACATTCTAGGAAACTCAAGGAATGGGATTTAATTGTAAGGTCAGGTAGGTCTACTAACTAACTAACTCATTTGTGACTAAACATTTGTGGAGCCAACTATGTATTAACATACACAGATAAAAAAATAAATGCTAATAATAAGCAGAAGAAGTAAAGAAAATAAAAATGGACAATGAATTAAAAAATAGTATCAAATTGCAATTTTTTTGGGGGAAAAACAATTATTGATATCCTTATGCATCTTGCCATATGCTGGAAAAGTCTTCTGTACTGTATATCCAAGCAGTGTTATTGGAATTATATTCAATGTTCTCTATGCAAGAGACTTCAAATATCTTTACCAACAAGAGAGAAGGAATGTGAAGCTAAATGAAGACTGAGAAACAAACACTTCCATCCAGGACTGGTGCTTGATCCTTTGACTACGGCTTTTCAAAAAAGAGGATGTCAGTGTTTACAATAAACCCTGAAGGTGTTATTCACACCATATCCCTGGGGGAGGAGAGAAAATTAGCAAAGACAGAGAGCAGAGTCCCTACACCACTAATGCCTCAAAGCCTGTACCACAGCTGAAGGTGGGCGATCACCCTGTGCAAAATGCAACATATACTAAACTGACTCAGGAAGTCGTCTCCCATTTGCCACAGAGATACCAATTAGTTGCTATTGCATTCGTAAGGTTAATAGTTACCAGAGTTTTACCATTTTCTCAAAATCCAAGATTTATCATGGATTTTTTGAGCTAGGATATAATTTGAATGCCGTGGCTGCTTTACTGGGGTTTATATCATAGCTACCACCATGGGATAAGTCACAATGTTTCTTCCCCTTTCTCTTACATTCTGGACGAGCCAATTACAGTTTTCCAATAAAAGCATAAAAATTAAAGGGTTTAGGATGACTTCGAAAGGCAGAGGCTTGAGAACTAGCACCACTAAGAATCAGAAGTGTCGGAGCACTGTCCTCCACAACTATATTGGCCACCCCACAATATAGCGGGCAGCCTTGAGCGTCATGGCATATAAAGATTCCATCCAGAATTCTGGCCTGCCTGTGCTATGGTATGTATAAATGTCCTCTGTCATGTCTAGATTACCATGCCTTCGAGATTTATATTTCCAACTTATTTACTGCAGTCTTTTTTTTCAATTTCCTTGTAATATTTCTTTCTCTAAAACTGCCCAACACCTACAGTTGCAGCCTCCATAAATGAGACAATACATAATTTTCCTTTTCCAACCTAGTCCCCTCAATCATCCGCTTTTGAAAATAGGCTAGCTGTTTGACCATCTCGATTTCAGTGTAAATTGCCATGGTAAGAGGGTAAGCTAGTATGATTTGTGCTTTGAACAAATGTTTTCCTGTGATTCCATGGTATTAGCTTCCCAAATTTGTAAATGAACATTCAAGCATTTTTGGCCCATTTCAGATATGATCAACAGGGAAAATCAATTTAACTTAGCAAAATACACACACTTTTTAATGATAATCTCGGCTATGATCTATCTGCAATAGTGGTTACTGCGAAGCATTCAATGACAACAAGAGAGAAGGAATATAACTACTTTCTTGATATCTATGCCTTTTTTTATCCTCTACCTGGTAACAATTTTTACAATAAATTTTCCATAAAAATAAAATAATCCAATCGGCTGAAAACCATCATCTTCAACCGACCTAATTATTATACTGCTGTCCACCTCATCAATAAGCAACTTCATGTATACTGAACTTTAATATGAAGAGAGAGATTGAAAAAATCCAAGTGTACTGATAATATTTTTTTCTCTTCATAACTGATACCTCTAATTTCAGTATCTATAACAGGCTTTTTCTTAGATCCTAATCTTGAAAACAAAGAAAATATTTTGTGAGACAATGTCATACAAACAAAGGCAATGTAACCGACAAAATGACACAATATTACTCAAACAAAATATTACATAAACAGAGAAAATATCAAAAGAACTTGAAAGTCACCTTTGATAACTTTAATCAGCGTGCAGTCCACTCCTTCCTCACTGAATACCTTTAGTCTCATAGTCTCCCTTTTCTCAGGAGTCAGAACGGAATCCTCCAGGAAACATCTCCACCGCTGAAATGACAGTAAGCCAGTGAGCGGCATGCGTAAGTGTAAATAACGGATGCACAACTACTTCCTTTCTAGATGTCTACTAGTTTCTCACTGCAAAATGTTCCAGACTCATCGTCGGTCACTTGATCTTTCGCCTGCTCCGGTCACGAACGAGATCTAACTCTAGCATGCACGTTCCTACCAGTTCAGTACAAAAGAAGCAAGTACCAGTAAGCTCGTCATACTTGTGTTAATGATGCTATTCTGACATACCAGTAGAATCATTTATAAATCTTAGTCCGGAGAAAGAGACGATAGCATCTAATCTATACTCACAATATATTTCTCTGTGTGCTTTTTTCCAACTACATGATGATACATGGGGTCAATTTTCCCGTGAGCAGCACACAAGATACATTTGTAGTATGATGGTCCAACATCCTTGGTGTATTCTTCAATCATCTGTATGCCTATGAATGGTAAACCTTGAAAAATTAGTCTCAAAATAGTGTACTTCTAAAATCAAGCAATGTAAAAGCAGTGAAGGAATCAAAGGAAGTAGAAAACAAATACACATTAAGTACAAAATTAAGAATATACATGCATATTAGGTAATAAGTACACCTAGCAAAACGTACCTAAGGGTTTCAGCACGCTGGTGGCGAGCTTAAACTGCAAAGAGGTTGACGGAAAATTGGAGGAATTTGCAAATTTGCACTCCTCTGCATCGTGCTTTTTCTTGTCAAGATTCTGAAAATTAAATAAAACCATTAACAAAGAGGAACAAGTTGAGAGAGAGAGAGAGAGAGAGAGAGAGAGAGAGAGAGAGAGAGAGAGAGAGAGAGAGAGAGAGAGAGAGAGAAAGAGAGAGAAAGAGAGAGAAAGAGAGAGAAAGAGAGAGAAAGAAAGAGAGAGAAAGAAAGAGAGAAAGAAAGAAAGAAAGAGAGAAAGAAAGAGAGAAAGAAAGAGAGAAAGGAAGAGAGAAAGAAAGAAAGAAAGAGAATATAAGAAGACATTTCAGTGTGACTCACCCTGTAGTGAAAACTGGAGCGATTGTGCTCTGCCAGAGCAGTCTCATTGTTCATCGGTTTATTGCACATCTGTCAAAGGCAATCAAAATATTCATGAATGGAGAACTTGGTCCTAATAAGGTCACCCTAATATAATATCTCCCACTCCCTCCTTGTATAATAAAGATAAAATAATTAAATAAGTTCATTAACTGAAGTCAACCAACTAATAAATCTATCACAATTTGTGTACCTTGGAATGGGTGATCTTAAATAATACGTTCAATCAGTGATCAAAACAACTGCATTTTGTAGCTGTTGTCATAAACCTAAACAAAAACCAAATAAACAGAACTGAAGGCTGAGCATGAATAAAACTTTATTTCTGAAGGTTGAGCATGGATAAAACTTCATTTCTGAAGGCTGAGCATGGATAAAACTTCATTTCTGAAGGCTGAGCATGGATAAAACTTCATTTCTGAAGGCTGAGCATGGATAAAACTTCATTTCTACCTCATAAGTCGACCTCTACTTACTTTGCAAAAAAATGCCATTCGACCAGTAAGATCTTCCTGAATGACGTACTCTGCCCCGTAAATCATTTCTGAAAGGAAAATAAGAAGCACATTAAATGATTTATCGACAAATGAAGGGATTTTTTTCTTTTTTATAAATAGGCTATGTATGAGAATGGGTGTAAAAACTTTATGTATTTATAAATTTCAGCATTTATTTTTTTTATTTATTTATTTTCTTTTCACAGAGTCCCTGAGATGAAGTTGAATCTTGGACTTACTGACAGCACTCTGGAACTTCTCCAAATGCTCTAAATCGTATGCCATGCTGGGAAACTCCGCCAGTATGTCCTTCGCTGTAGTCTGTCACGGGAATTACCAGAAAATGTATTTTACTTGTCTTGAGTCATGGTCTATTCTTCATCTTATTCAAAAATAATATCAATCTATTTTTTTTTTTTATAAAACTGAACCTTTAACAAATGTTAGTCAGCATGAGGGGACTGTCATAATACTTACCAGGTCATTAGGAAAATTGATGGACGCCATCCTGTGTTGTCACTTGTTACTTGATATAAGATTGCATAAATGCCTTTTCACTTTGTAGTTCCCTGAAAAAGAATATGAACATGTAAAAAATTATATGTACACAAATAAATTTTAGATTCCAAGTTCATAATCAATTTAGTAAGACTGTAAATAAAAGGTAATAAGAAGTATATAGTATTCTATCATAACAATGATTAATTCTATAAAGATTTTTCTTACTATCTAATTAACCCACTCTGGACGGGTGGTACAGTACTGTACCGCTCATTCAAAAGCCCAGTGGCCGGGCGGCACAGTATTGTGCCGGCTATTCAATTGATTTAGGCCTAATAATTTGAACGCCCCGGCATTGTGACATTCAAGGCTAGAATTCCCCCGTCGTGAATGGGTTAAAGTACATAAAAGAAAAAAAAAAATCTTTCCAACAATGTTGATATCCTGCAATAAAAAGATATTGGGTTTAGAAGACCCAGAACTCTGAAGGCTTACTAGGAGAACCTGTCTATTAGATGTGAGTTGTAAGGACACTAGAGCTTTACATATACTAGTAGTACAGTCCGTGCATGACTACTAGACCAGGAATTCTACAGATAGCTTGGCCTGGCAGCAAGGGTAGTGAACTCTTCATGACAGAAATATCTGGAGATGCCAGTTCTTGATCAAAAGGACCAAACGATTCACCTTCTGTTCCCTGATATTGCAGGTTTTGCTATACCGAAGCAAAACCAGGTCTGGATTGAATGACTTAGCTTCTGGATGGCTTATGCAACAGGTCCATACAGTATAGTTTGCAAGATTGTGCATCAAACCAATGTCTAGAC
>BOPN01000404.1:122500-125000 GCA_017312705.2 Penaeus japonicus | reverse complement strand
AGGGGTACCAGCGGGGTCCGGGGGGGAGGGAGGGGTACCAGCGGGATACGGGGGGAGGGGGGAGGGAGGGGTACCAGAGTCTTAATCCTTCATTAATTGGATTAACCCCCCCCCCCCCCCCCCCCCCCCCCGCCATTCCGGTTCTAAAGATAAACCAGATACTAACTAGCATGTATCATCGGAAACATCAGTGGAACTAAACGATACAACGAAACACATATTGGTGCTGTTGATTGACCACAGTGCTATCCAGAGCCTATTTAATCTTTTATAATCGTTATCTCTTGACAATTATAGATCTGAGTCCGGGTGCGACAATTCGGATGTTGATAAGCTCTCATGTTGCAAGGGAGCGGCTGCCACGTCCATGCAAGAAGGAAAAGGAGACAGAACGAACACTTGGTAAAAGAGAGGAGGCACAAAAATCAGAACATGAAAGAGGAAAGGTAGAACGAAGAGAAAGAACAAGCAAAGCTATTCTAGATTGAATTCCAAACTGGCTTACCTTCGCATGATCCACATGAAACTGGTCAGCAATTTTCCTCAGGTCGCTGCCCATGCGTCGCCACGTCTTGGTCCCTTCGCGCTCCTCAGCCGCCCTCGCCTCGCCCTGGAGACAGCCGACGGATTGCACGGATTCGTGAAGACGTTCGTGGCATTCTCGAGACGCCTGGTCTCGGCTCTCGAACGCTTCGAATCTCGCTCGGGTTTCCTGCAGGCGTTTCGAGCAGTCGGACGATGCTCCTTCGTCGGGTCTGGTTTCGCTTGAGGTGGGCGGCGCCGTGTGGACGGGCGTGGGGCTGGCGGTGGGCTGGGGAAGAGTGGGCGTCACGGGGCCGGGAGAGACGCCGCCCTTCTCGGCCTCGCAGGGGAAGAGGAAGTGGTGGGAGTGCGCCCGCCGGAGGGGCGACGGCGGCGGCGCCTCGCTCAGCATCATCTCGGGCAGAGACGCGCCTGGGGAGGAAAAAAAAAGGAAGTTGTAGCTTGGCATTTGCAAACATCACCGCACGTTTCCTTAAGTATCAACATGTGCAAATGAAGGCTCGATATCAAAGTGGAAAGTAATTAAAAAATGATTACATCCTTTTGTATATATTTGAGTCGTATCAAGAACAAGGCAATTAAAGAAATTCAAACGTTTTAACTGCCATCATTATACTTCCCTCGCTTGATATTTCCCAACTGCCTCTGTTCAACCGAAATCAAGTATACTAACCGTGAAACGTTTTCTTGCGAATAATAATAATAATAATAATAATAAAAAAACACCATGAAGTCAACCCATCAAGATAACATGACAGAGCGAGTACTTACCAAGTCTGAGGTTCTGCCACTCCACTGTTGAAGAAGTATAATTGCCGAGTCCACAACACCTCACGTCACTGTTACCCATTTCAATGGCTTGACCAAACGGCACTGCTCCAACTTGTAAAATTACACTGATCATGTTCACGTTTTCACTCAATGCACAGTTCACAGTAGATTACTTCAGGTCCTGCTCGCTGTACATCCAAGGGATTACTGGTCATGGCGATCACTTCGGGTAACAGGTTATTGGTCTCGCGGACATAACAAACAAGTGCGCAGCGTCCAGGCCAATCAGAGGCTGGGACACTTGCCAATCCGTTATTTAAATATATTTTTATAGAGTAATCTGATCTTTTATTTTCCATTTTTGTCCCAGTATCATTAAAAGAATGTTAGAATAATCAATTCGGCATAGGAATATCAAAGATATAAAATAATTTAAAGGGAAAAATAGCAATAATCATATAAGCGGAGGCGGAGCTGATATCCTAAGCCCCGCCCCTGACATCCCTCGTAGGCCAATAGCAGACGGCCATCAGCACGTGGTGAGGCTGACAACAAAGGTCTAGTAAACAAATCTGTTTGGAGGGAGGGTTGTGTTGAAGATTATTTATCATGAATATCACCCCCGGTTTCCGAAATAATTTTTAAAGGCCACTATCAGCATTGATAGTAAGTTGATATCATTCTTTGGTGTGAATAATAGCAATACTTTATACGAGTGTGAATGCCTTTCGATATTGCATTGCACATTTTCAAAAAAATAATAATAATAAAAATAAAAAAAGCAATATTGACACTGGTTTTATTTACTTTTACTTGTCGAGTTTTTTATATATTTTTCTTCGGTAATTTGATTTTTCCAGAGAAAATAGGTTATGTATATGAACTCTTATGAATAAAATAACTTTGCCACATGTAATTTGATACGCTGTTAGACTTTACATTTAGTATGGTTATGTCCGGATACCAATAAATTAGTATTTTGTGTGGGTGTATTTTTGAAGCATTACGAAAATATTTAGAAGAAACGCAGTATAGATATAAAAAACAACAAAAAAAACATGTTAACTGTGTCTTGTTTTCTTGTCGTTGAAATATGACTATTTTGGAATGTTACACTGAATATTGTCACTTAGGAAAGAAAAAAAACATAAGTGTCCTATCACACTCGCAGCAAAAGCAGAATGAT
>BOPN01000404.1:102500-105000 GCA_017312705.2 Penaeus japonicus | reverse complement strand
TCAAACCGTAATGATTTTGTACATTCTGTTTTAGCATCAACCCCCCTCCCCCTCCCCCCCCCCTCCCCCCGCTCCACCCCCAGATCTCGATAATTTCTAAACCATATTCGACATCGACACATCCTCGACAGCTTTCGATTATTTTTTTCTAACTGTCTTTAGAAATGAGTTTTATGAAATCTACCAAACTAGCCAAAAGAAAATTTAGTTTTGACTAAAAGGAACACCGATTTATATATATATATATATATATGTATATATATATATTTATATATATTTATATATATATGTATATATATATGTATATATATATTTATATATATATGTATATATATATATATTTATATATATGTATATATACACACTTATGTATATAAATGTATATATATATACCTTGATTACTAATTCTTATTTATCAAATACACACATACCCATACTCACAAACACACAAACACACACACACCCATTCACCCCCCCCCCCCACACACACACACACCCGACCCGGTACATAACTCTCTTTTGACCAAACACTTAAATCACTTCTCCAGTTGCAACACACCACGTTAACATGAGTTGTATCTTTATCTATGAGAACATGAGGGTGAGTAACCAAAAAACAAAAACAAAAAAACAACAACAACAACAACCTGCATGCAATTAGAAGCCGATTATCCTAATTCTACATTACAATATCGAATGTTTAATGTATCTTCCTTTGACAAGATAGATGGATAACTAAGCCTGGTAGATGTCTGAAAACTCTCGGCTTTGAATAGGCATTCACTCTCACCATGATGACCACCGGAATAACCATGAGGGAGGAATGTCGTCTTTATTTACTCTTTACAGAAAGCTGAACTGATTCTTGGAGTGTATATATACTTGTACATATGAAATGTTATAGATTGTAAGTCTTTTTATATGGATTTGCGACCGTTTTGTGTGGGTATTCTCCCTTACTCTGCCTCTCTCTTTCTCTCATTCTCTCATACACCAACGCAAATGTACATAAACAAACAAACAAACAACAGCCTATTTAGTCTCCATATGCATTTATTCCAACACCTATAATTCCCTCGAGTTTCAGGCCTCTCTCTCTGCCTCTCTCTTTCTCTCATTCTCTCATACACCAACGCAGATGTACACAAACAAACAAACAAACAACAGCCTATTTAGTCTCCATATGCATTTATTCCAACACCTATAATTCCCTCGAGTTTCAGGCCTCTCTCTCTGCCTCTCTCTTTCTCTCATACACCAACGCAGATGTACATAAACAAACAAACAAACAACAGGCTATGTCGTCTCCATATGCATTTATTCCAACACCTATAATTCCCTCGCGTTTCAGGCCTCTCTCTCTGCCTCTCACTTTCTCTCATTCTCTCATACACCAACGCAGATGTACACAAACAAACAAACAAACAACAGCCTATTTAGTCTCCATAGGCATTTATTCCAACACCTATAATTCCCTCGAGTTTCAGGCCTCTCTCTCTGCCTCTCACTTTCTCTCATTCTCTCATACACCAACACAGATGTACACAAACAAACAAACAAACAACAGCCTATTTAGTCTCCATATGCATTTATTCCAACACATATAATTCCCTCGACTTTCCGGCCTCTCTCTCTCGCTGTCTGCCACACGACTGCCCTCCCCTGGCAGTCGTACCCGGGCGAAAATCTAAGTTTAGAAGCCGCAGTCGTGGAAGGGCAAGGCTAGGAGGCACATGCCCGCTCTCTAGGTGGTGGTTTTGTGGTGGTGTTCATAGTATGCAAATTGCAGGGATGTTGCGATCGCCTGCTGTAGCGTAACGCGTAACGTGCTAGACAACGGAACTGGTGTGCAAACTGAGATACACAAAATGAAATGTGGAGAGACAAAAATGACTGTGTGGCGGTTGTCCTTTCTGTGTTCTTGATCTTTCGCCCCACGTGGGTAGTCAGTCAGTCAGTCAGTCGAGTAACCGTGATTCAGTTAGCACGTACGTACGCCCACGAACAGGCTTTTAGTCAGCTTGTTAACTGATCTTGATATGCAATAAACCACGGTTCATATAGCGAAACACGGAGAGATCTAATTTCCGTGTGGACATATGCCTTCTTACCGCAATATTGCTGGAAGAAATTTTCGTAATATCTCGTTTGGTATGTATATTAAAGAATCTTCGAGATGGTATGCCTTGTTAGACACCGCCGATTCGTCAATCGTAAGTAATGTTTAAACGACCCAACGATACCATGTTTGGAAAATACTTATTGGCGTAGTTAGTGGTTACGGGTATTTATGTCAGTTTTATCCGAGGCTGTTCGTCTGAAAAATTGGAAAAATATCTTATAAATCGTTGTGATTCATGTTTATACCTAAAAAATAAGTATTCTCTTTGAACTATATGTGAGGATTTTATGTTTGTGTTTGTGCGTGTGTGTATTTGTGTGTGTGTGTGTGTGTGTGTGTGTGTGTGTGTGTGTGTGTATGTGTGTGTGTGTGTGTGTG
>BOPN01000404.1:87500-95000 GCA_017312705.2 Penaeus japonicus | reverse complement strand
TGCGCGAATTGCTTACGGTATGTTATGTTATCTCATCCTTATCATAATACACATTTATAGATAGGAGGCACTTGAAGACTTGTTGCTATGTCTGCAATGGTCTCAAATACTCCAAACGACTTTCATTAATATTCTAAGATTTTTTTTTTTTGGATAAATGCGTCTCAACCAGTGTGGTCCGCTAACCTTGGAATATATATAAGGAAGTTTATGATATCTGGCAATGTGTATTGTGATAAGGTTGAGATAACTCCACGCCATCTGAAGGAATTCAAACTCCTAATATTTACATATCATTATGGCCAGTCGATCAATATTTTGACATCTCTAAGAGTAAAACATATGTAACCTGATTACTTGAGTCATCACCACAAGAAGTGAAGTAAGTAAATCCTCCCCCACAGATGGTCTGGCCGGCGAGAGGGGACAGCATCTCGCACAGACATCCCTAGTGGCGCCATTTTTTTTTCTCTTTTTTTACGTCACCTTTCTTGCCAACTTCCGGCATCGTAGTTTGGGGTCTGGTTCACTTTAGATACGAAAGCGGCAGCAAAGACATCGTTATGGTGATATTCGTTATTACTTTATGATCATTTTGGAAACGATATTATGCTAGAAATGGGAAACGACATCTTACTTCCCATGCCTTAACCGCCATTTTTGTTTAGGTGAGGCAAATTCAAGAACGCATTTCTCTAACACTTTCACAACACCAACCATTTACAATACGGACTCGCCAGTACTGCAACAGACACACAGCATCAATGAGTTTCCAAGAGACGATAATCTTAACCTAACGATACTATAACAGAAATAATTTCAAAACAGACATAACGGTCCGACTGCCCGCCCGGCTCGCCTCGCCTCAAGAACCTTTGCTCAATCCACACCGATATTAGAGAATGTGAAACGCGCTCGTCATTCATGAGCACCGAACGACACGTTGTAGATCGGTGGGTAGGTAGCTTTGGGATCGGGCCAAGTGGCCTAAGTGGCCAGTGGATGAACTCCTCTGGCCCCCAGAAGCTCTGTACGATACACACTTAGGTTA
Organism: Penaeus japonicus; assembly: GCA_017312705.2. Classification (NCBI taxonomy): domain Eukaryota; kingdom Metazoa; phylum Arthropoda; class Malacostraca; order Decapoda; family Penaeidae; genus Penaeus; species Penaeus japonicus. The sequence goes on along the minus strand of BOPN01000404.1, from coordinate 93,949 downwards.
TCTCTGCACTAAACTCCATATGCTATTTTACTCATCTGTGATATCGGAGTAGAGAGAGAAATAAAAACAAACTTGTAGATTCTCCCTTTATTATTATCTACGTTGTTTCTACGTGTCATATGTTTTGGCTGTGTTAGACGTGCGGGTTATTTAGAATAGCTCATGACTAACACCATCAATATCTTCACTAAACATTCACGGTTAGTCAACGGATTTCGCAATAGCTTCCTAAGTGACATTGCATCGGCCATTTCTCGTTTTCTCTGTCAAAAAGAGCAAGGAAATTATTATTTCGAATTTCCCATTTTCTGTTGGTTCTATTTCGGGGTGTTGAGAATTGTCAAGCGTTTACGTGTTGTGTGAAAATAATGCATAGTAAGGGCGAGGCAAACGCTGTGACGTTTTCGACATGGAGTAGCGTTTACTCGTAGTGAATAATTCTTGTCTTTACTTCGCTATCCAAGAACAATGGAGATGGTAAATAGGAAAAAAAAAAAAAAAAAAAAAAAAACTGATATATATTTACTCTAGGCACTGGCGACATTTTCTCACTTTCTTTACAAATCGAAAGCATAATAATTTTGATAATTGGATCATCGAGGAGTCTATAATAAATTCTCGGGAATGGTATGAAAAAAAACATTTTGGCCCAGCGACCTTTTGAAACTTGGCGAACCGGTATGACTCTGTGATTGATTGTCCTGACTCTCTTCTTCCGCGTCACGTAACTGACAGCCTATCAATATCTTTCAATATCCTTGTAGTTCTGTTACTATGAGTCAATATTTTGCTTCTTGTGCTGCTTGTAAGATTTGGCTCCATCAATGTTTATAATCTTTCTTTTCTTTTTTAAGTCTGTGATATTTTTAGATGTTCGCTCTGACCCTGACTGGAGTTAATGCGTCTTTGGTTTTGGGGAACGGCAGCTAATGAATGCCCTTGATGTTTCTCATTTCAAAGTCATAGCAAATTGAAAGGTATGCTCTTTTTGTTCATCGGAATTATATTCTTATAATACTCCGGATAAACGCGAAGTGACTCCAAATGGAAAGGTATAATCATTTTGTTCATCGGAATTATATCCTTATAATACTCCGGATAAACGCGAAGTGACTCCAAATGGAAAGGTATAATAATTTTGTTCATCGGAATTATATTCTTATAATTCTCTAGATAAACGCTAAGTAACTCCAGATCATAAGATATAAACTTTTTTTTTTAGTTTTATGGGAAACAAAAGTGCGTGTTCTTTACAGGTTATTTCTGTTGTAGCTTCTTGATTAAATTTGAAAAGGATCTAGAGTACAGTCCCCCTTCTCGGGAGAAACTAAACGACACTGGAACTGAAATTGCCTCTAGAAACCTGAATCATTTGAACATTTGTCCCAGAAGTGAGTGAAATGATTTTTTTTTGTCCCAGAAGTGAGTGACATGAATCCTTTTTTTTTTATATAGAAATTCCTCGAGCGCATAAGGCGGAAAGGTAAATACCTCTTCTATAGATAGGCCTATCACAAGATACTAACTTCGAAAAGAGTATTAGACAAAGTCATGACTCGCTACCAGCTTTCTTACAGGTAACTGTCTATCACATTCCATGCAACAAGGGCGGCCCAGCAAGCAAGAACAAATGACAGCGACCCGTTACAACTAAGCTTTCTCTCTCTCTCTCGCTCTCTCTCTCTCTCTCTTTCTCTCTCTCCCCCCCCCCTCTCTCTCTCTCTCTCTCTCTCTCTCTCTCTCTCTCTCTCTCTCTCTCTCTCTCTCTCTCTCTCTCTCTCTCTCTCTCTCTCTCTCTCTCTCTCTCTCTCTCTCCCCCTCCCTCTCCCCCTCCCCCCCCCCCCCCCCCCCCCCCTCTACTCTCACGCCCATACTCTGAGGGACCTTCCGAGACCTTCCGTCAGGCCATGATCCGCTACGCCCATCTCGTTACGGATGTCGAATTTGGCACCTTCGGCAGGCAGCTTCTACGGTGCGAAAGGCGAAAGGTTGCGAGTCGGATAGAGTTGCATAAAAAGGGCGACTTATTAATAGAATAATGAGAGGCATTTCATAACATCTTTTTTTTCCAAGCTTAGTTTGGTAATATCCTTGAAAAAGTATTTTTTTTTTTTTTTTTTTTTTTTTTTTTAATTTTATTTTTCTTATATTGATGTTTGATATCATGTTAGGTAGTTGAGTTTTTTTTCTTCTTTTTTTCTATTTATTGGTCTTATGAAGTATTAACATGCCAGACAGTGGTACTTTTTGTTCTGTTTTTCCCTACTTTTCATATCACGGTTTCAATTCCTGTTTGTATATTGTCTGTTTGTTTGTATATGTTTGTTAGTGTTAGTCATTCTTTCCGTCTGTCTGTTCAAGTGCTTCTTTTTTTTCTCTCTCTCTTTTCTCCCTCTTTCTCTCTCTCTCTTTTCTCCCTCTTTCTCTCTCTTTTCTCCCTCTTTCTCTCTCTCTCTCTCCCTCCCCTTCCTCTTCTCTCTCTCCCTCTCTCAATCTCTCTCTCTCTCTCTCTCCCTCCTCTTCTTCTTCTTCTCTCTCTTTCTTCCCCCCTCCCTCTCCCTCTCTCACTCTCTCAATCTCTCTCTCCCTCTCCCTCTTCTCTCTTTCTCCTCCCCCTCCCTCCCTCCCCCTCTCTCACTCTCTCTCCCTCCCCTTCCTCTTTTCTTTCTCTCTCTCTCCCTCCTCTTTTCTTACTCAGAATTTACGCATGTCCGTTGAAGTCCACAGCTTGATATCCGCTTCGCTGGCATACCATTTTCCTTTAATGTTTTTATCAAATTCGAAAATACCTTTGCTGTAGCATTAACAGGCTTCGTCCTATTTGCTAGCAAGTGGCTAAGTGAAGAAGATGATAACAGTCACCGTTATTATTATTATTATCATTATTATTATCATTGTTACTGTTATTGTTATTATCAATATTATAGATATTTTTATAAGATGTAGTAGTAGCAGTAAAGATATTGATATTATTTTCATAATTATGATAACTGTTATTGTTATAATCGTATTTCTTTATATTGGATATTGCTTTTCTCGTTATTGTTTATCACTATCATCAATATTATTAATGTTATTGTTATAGACGAACGTAATCTACAGCTATTTTGTTAGTACTTCTACATTGCCTTATGAACATCACTACTACTATCTTTGTCAGCATAAGTTATAATTGTACGGAATCCTTCTGTATTTATTCATTTCATTCGTTCATCCTAATTGTTATCAGCAATACGGTAATACGAAATTAGTCCTCCTCTATGGAACCCGGCGTCTACTATATCCGTGTATTGTTACGGTCACATCTTATCAGTAAAAATAAATAAATAAATAAATAAAGAAATAAAATAAAAAATAAAATGGAAAGTGCACCGCAGAACGTTAGCTTACACTTAAAAACAACAACCCTGGATGACACTTAATACAAACCTAGTCCTATATCGGTGTACTGTTAAAAGAAAACACTCAAAAAGAGAGAAAATAAAAAAATAAATCTAATAATTCAACCAGCTTCCTTCCAGACAATACGAACCTTTCGTTTTCCTCCGAAGTTCCGCCTCTGAACCGGTTCGCGAAGTCACACATCACTCACCTTCTTCGTTATGGTTGTCCGTTATGCCCATTACGTAACAGATGTGGGGTTTGGTTCCTTTGGCAGACAACTCTTCAGGTTCGAGACTTCATGGGTCTTCTTATTAGTTTTTTTTTTTTTTTGCACTGTGACGGTCTTGCATCTTGTGTTTTTTTGTGTTTGGTGGACTCATGTCTGTACGATTTGCTTGGTCTGCAAATCGTATATATTTTTGTTGTTGTTGTTGTTGTTGTAGCTGGCTGAAAGTATTGTGCCCTTGTTAACATGTTTATATAACACGGGTTTTCATTTTTTTTTTTTTTTTGCCTTGTTCTGATTTCCAAAGGATTAATTTCCTGAGTTCATTAAAAAAAAGTTTTTAAAGTTTTCAATTTGTTCATCTTTCAAATAAGTGACCACAAGTTTGATATTTTTTTGGTATAGAATATTAACATATTAAGTTTTCAATGAAATTAATTAACATGGCAGTGTACAGTGCTTTCAGCTTTTTTTTTTTATCCTGAAGACTAGCCTTTGTTATATATATCCCTACGTCACTAGTGTGTATTAACGTAATTATCATCGTCTTTTAAGAATACGAGACATACCTTAAACATAACACTAGTCAACCTGAACAGAAGAAAAATACATGTTTACCTGGATCATCGTGGACAGTACAAACAATATGACGAAAATGGTATTACCAATAAGCATACGATTGTCAGAAGATTATTTAAAGCAGTGGTTTCGAAGCTTTATTCGATCGTTTCCCTGGATGCCTTCGAGAATGAACTTTTCACGTGTAATAAATGAGAAATGAATGTACATGTTCGAATAAATGACAACGCAAAATACTGCATTCCAAATGTATAATGAAATAGAAACTTATTTTTCCAAGTCAAGCAAAATAAGAATCGTATTAAAATCCGATTATAATTTCTTCCTCTGCGATGGAGAATTAACCATATTTTTCGTGTTGCATTTCTTCCAAGGACCTTCCTTTCTTTCTTTAATTCTAAAATCCTTCTGAGAATCGAACCCTTATTCTGTGTGCATATACCTTCATAAGTATTAAATCTTTATATGAGTTATTAGATCCGCTACAAGAAAAAAAAAAAAAAAAAGCTCCAGAGAGTCTCCAAGGGGGATCGATCGTGTATCGGCAGGGGCGCAATCCGAAGACCCTTCCTGCGCCATGGTAGTTCCTTACACCAACAAATTGAGCGATGGCACCCGTGGAGCCTTCGCCAAGCTTCTGATTAGGTGGGGACAACGTAGAACATATATTCATACACATATATATATATATTAATATATGTCTCCCTGTCGTGGCATTTGGTGAACGATAAGCTTTTGGCATGTAGAGGCTTGTGGAGGCTACGCTACAGCGCTGAGTTGGTTTGAATGGAATAACGTGTGGTTCGAGATCGCGGGGGTTTTAATAAACCTCTATGTTGCCACGGAGCCATGCTTCTTTTTTTCCGAAAATGTCTGTTTCTTGTTATCGTACGCATGCAAAAACGCACTCGAGCTTTTTTTATCTTTTGTATATTTCTTCCTTCAAGACATAGCTTCCGGCGAGTTTCTTTCTTTCTTTCTTTCTTTTCGTCTATATTAAGGATAAACGGGTTATTTAATTTCTCAAGGGGATTTCATAAGATGTTATTCTCTTTATATACACACATATTAAATCTTATTTTTGTACTGTAGTTAGTCATCCAAAAATTAAGAAAAAAAACTAGTACGAATGCAATTGCATTCATTCAATAACTGTGACTAGTTGCTCTTTTTTTTATCCTGCGAATCCAGCTGTGCGTACAGCAGTTGAAAATCCTGCTTTGAATCATGACATGAAGCGTGCATGCTTGCAAGCTAACCTAGGGAGTGTTTGCTTCATCCACATCCAATGAATGGCTGATTCCCTAAATAAGACAGACCAGTGGAAATAAGGGTTATTGATAAGAAGATTGCAACAGAGTAGATGACTTAGGTTAATGTATATGTATATACCTATATATATCTATCAGATGAAGTGCAGCTCAATATCTAAATTAATTGTGAACGTTTCCAAGGTTAAGGAACTGCATAGTTTTTTTTTGTGTGTTTTTGAAATAAACCATCCAGAAATAACGGTTTAAGCACAGTTGATTCCATGAATATTCTGTAATGTCGCATCTATAAGAAGCTAATGCAAAAATAGTAAATGGATATTTCTGATTGATTAGATTCTCTGTGTCTCTATACATACATACAACTATATATATGTATTTGCATATATATATATCATATGAAAATTATAAAAGGAATCAGAGAAGAGCACAGTATTTTAAGCACAGTTCGACCACGTTCGTCTAAATAAGCCTCCAGTAAGGAATTTAAACCACACCGTACATGCCATTTATGTCTAAGTCCTTCCAGTTATAATACCATGTCCAGATTATTGATACTATTTCCAGTAGGTTAAGTTTAGGCCAAAAGCTGAGCCTGACCGCTGCTCCGGCTGCCCTCAGCACTGCTACTCCGGAATCATGGTGGTTAGTTACACCAATAATCTCGCCAACTTAAAAGGTTTCGGAACCTTCTGGAAACTCTTGTTCAGGTTAGCACGCACGCCTTCTCTGGCCATCTACGCATGCGAGAATGCCATGTACCATTCCTTTCTTTTTTTTTAAAGCTTTTCTTTCTCTCTTTCTCTCTCTCTCAGCGAGATCAAAATTAGCTCCGTCGAGTAAGTCTGTCTGCATGAACACACTGTAATTATTTCTAAATCAAGTTGATATAGATACACTTCGTAGGATTTCACTTATAGATCGTCTGAATTCTTCTTCTTTTTTTTTTTCTTCTTCCGCTCGAGTCTATTTTATGATTATTTGATTCT
>BOPN01000404.1:75000-85000 GCA_017312705.2 Penaeus japonicus | reverse complement strand
TCAGAGACTTTGAATTTCTCAATTTCTCTTCCTTCAGAGACTTTGAATTTCTCAATTTCTCTTCCTTCAGAGACTTTGAATTTCTCAATTTCTCTTCCTTCAGAGACTTTGAATTTCTCAATTTCTCTTCCTTCAGAGACTTTGAATTTCTCAATTTCTCTTCCTTCAGAGACTTTGAATTTCTCAATTTCTCTTCCTTCAGAGACTTTGAATTTCTCAATTTCTCTTCCTTCAGAGACTTTGAATTTCTCAATTTCTCTTCCTTCAGAGACTTTGAATTTCTCAATTTCTCTTCCTTCAGAGACTTTGAATTTCTCAATTTCTCTTCCTTCAGAGACTTTGAATTTCTCAATTTCTCTTCCTTCAGAGACTTTGAATTTCTCAATTTCTCTTCCTTCAGAGACTTTGAATTTCTCAATTTCTCTTCCTTCAGAGACTTTGAATTTCTCAATTTCTCTTCCTTCAGAGACTTTGAATTTCTCAATTTCTCTTCCTTCAGAGACTTTGAATTTCTCAATTTCTCTTCCTTCAGAGACTTTGAATTTCTCAATTTCTCTTCCTTCAGAGACTTTGAATTTCTCAATTTCTCTTCCTTCAGAGACTTTGAATTTCTCAATTTCTCTTCCTTCAGAGACTTTGAATTTCTCAATTTCTCTTCCTTCAGAGACTTTGAATTTCTCAATTTCTCTTCCTTCAGAGACTTTGAATTTCTCAATTTCTCTTCCTTCAGAGACTTTGAATTTCTCAATTTCTCTTCCTTCAGAGACTTTGAATTTCTCAATTTCTCTTCCTTCAGAGACTTTGAATTTCTCAATTTCTCTTCCTTCAGAGACTTTGAATTTCTCAATTTCTCTTCCTTCAGAGACTTTGAATTTCTCAATTTCTCTTCTTCAGAGACTTTGAATTTCTCAATTTCTCTTCCTTCAGAGACTTTGAATTTCTCAATTTCTCTTCCTTCAGACTCTTTGAATTTCTCAATTTCTCTTCCTTCAGACTCTTTGAATTTCTCAATTTCTCTTCTTCAGACTCTTTGAATTTCTTAATTTCTCTTCTTCAGACTCTTTGAATTTCTCAATTTCTCTTCCTTCAGAGCCTTTGAATTTCTCAATTTCTCTTCCTTCAGAGACTTTGAATTTCTCAATTTCTCTTCCTTCAGAGACTTTGAATTTCTCAATTTCTCTTCCTTCAGAGACTTTGAATTTCTCAATTTCTCTTCCTTCAGAGACTTTGAATTTCTCAATTTCTCTTCCTTCAGAGACTTTGAATTTCTCAATTTCTCTTCCTTCAGAGACTTTGAATTTCTCAATTTCTCTTCCTTCAGAGACTTTGAATTTCTCAATTTCTCTTCCTTCAGAGACTTTGAATTTCTCAATTTCTCTTCCTTCAGAGACTTTGAATTTCTCAATTTCTCTTCCTTCAGAGACTTTGAATTTCTCAATTTCTCTTCCTTCAGAGACTTTGAATTTCTCAATTTCTCTTCCTTCAGAGACTTTGAATTTCTCAATTTCTCTTCCTTCAGAGACTTTGAATTTCTCAATTTCTCTTCCTTCAGACTTTGAATTTCTCATCCTCCTACTCCTCGTCTTGCTCCTCCTCTTCTTTATCCTCCTTCTCTCTGTGTATATATAGGCAATATATATACATACGTACATATATATATATATATCCATACATATAAATATAAATTCGTTAATGTTGCTCTTGTATATTTACTATTTTATTCTTTCTGAAACAAGTTGGAAGTATTCCCAAGTACAGTCACGTGTGTTTATAAAGTTGATGTATTGCCAAATTCACTCGACGTTCATTCGTGTGGCAGAGTTTAATAGTTCAAGGCTGTATTTTACCGTGTGTAAGCCGTCTGTACCATATAGAGTTGATTGATGTTCAGCAAATTTGAAATATTACGAATTATTGCCATATGGAATTACGTGAAACAAATTAATTGCAAATCAGTATAATTTTCCAAATGTGGGTATTTCACTCAAGGATTCACTAAATAGTATGATGAATACAATCTCTATTGTATTATATTTGTTTTTGATTGATATTTTCCACAGAATGAACAAAATAGCAACCTAGAATAAGAAATTCATAACACAACATAATACAACAAAAAGTCAGGTCATTCTCTATAACAAAATCCCCGAGAAATCCAGAGTGCGAAAGTTAGATAGAAAAAGCGTCGAAAAATTAGATTAAATAAAAGACGAAAACGGAAAACTAGAATGAAGAAGAAGAAAAAAAAAAATCAGCTTCTCAAGCAATTCGAGGTCAAAGGTCATTCGGGAGGGGGCCATGAAAGAAAAAAATATATAATCACATGAGGAAAAAGAAATAAAACTAAATAATCACAGATAGAAAAAAGAGAGAAAGAAGAAAGAAAAAATATCACGGGTAGGAAAAAGATAATACGCATACAATCACAAAAAGATAAAAAGTGAAAAAGGAAAAAAAAAACGAAAAAAAGAGAAAAAATACAAACCAATCAGAATGATCAGGAGAACAAATGAAAAGAAAGGAAAAAATAAGCACAAGAACAAAAAAAAAAAAAAAAAGAAAGAAAAGAAAAAGAAAAGAAAACGAATGAAAGAAAAAAAGACATATACACAAAGGCTCTCCAACACACACATAGAGAGATAATAAGAGAGAGAGATATATAAATAGATTGATAGATAGATATATAGAGAGAGAGGTAAAAAAAGAGAAAGAGAAAAGAAAAAAAAGGCAAAGTGAAAGAAAGAAAGAGAGAGAGAGAGAGAGAGAGAGAGAGAGAAACAAAAAAACAAACGACTTCGAATTTCTCAATTTCTCTTCCTTCAGAGCCTTTGAATTTCTCAATTTCTCTTCCTTCAGAGCCTTTGAATTTCTCTTCCTTCAGAGACTTTGAATTTCTCAATTTCTCTTCCTTCAGAGACTTCGAGAAAGTGTCCCAGCACTGCGGCCACTTCCGGAACCTGATTCCCATATCCTTCGTGCTTGGCTTCTACGTGTCGCTGGTGGTGAGCCGATGGTGGGGAATGTACCTCAGCATCCCTTGGCCTGATACGTGTTGCATTCTCCTCTCTACACACGTCAAGGGCCAGGTGAGAGTCGAGGATTATCGTTCCTGTTTTGAATTTGAATTTGAATTTGAATTTGATTTTTTTTTTTTTTTTTTTTTTTTTGCATGTGGGAGTTGTAGGGTTGTTGTAGATATATTGATTTATTTATTGGTTGTTTTTTGTTTTGTTTTTATTTTTATTAGGTTGAGGATATTGTGAGTTGTTATTGTGTACTGCTGGTGAGGATGAGGATTTGAGGATGGTAATGATTGTAATGATGATAGGTAGGATGGTGAGGAAGATGATGATGAGGATAATGTCACAAACACAAACACACACACACACACACACACACAAACAGCATCACCTCTCTTGCATGTCCTTTCTCTATTTTTCCATGTTTTTTTCTATTTAGCTAACTTCCCTTTTTATCCTTTTGCTATTTCCCATTTCTGTCTATCTATCTTCCTTCCCCTTTTCCCTCCATCCTGACTCCTATGTTCCCATTTCCATCTATCTTCCCATCCCATTCCTTCCATCTTTTCCCTAATTTCCCCATTTCTATCTATCTATCTATCTTCCTCTCTTCCCGTCCAACCAATCATCCTTCCTCTTCTCCTCCATCTTTTTCCCTATTATTCCCTATTTCCATCTATCTATCTCCCCCTCCCCCTCCCCATCCAAACTCCCCTTCCCTATATCCCTATTTCCCTCTATCTTCTCCCCTTCCCCTATTTTTCTTTTTCTACCTATCTCTCTATCCCCCCTTCCATATTTTTCCCCTTCCTCCCATTCCTATCTATCTATCAATCTCCCCCTCCCCCATTCCCCCCTCCCTTCCCTTCCCATCACAACCTCTCCCTCCGTCCCCCCTCCCATCTATCTATCTCCATCGATCCATCCCCATCCCTCCCACAGGATGCCATCTCCATCCCTCACTCCTCTCGTGCCTCCCACAGGATGCCATTGGGAGGATGCTTCGCTGCTCGGTGGTCCGCTATCTCAACCTGGCCTTCGTCATGACCTTTGCTATGGTGGCACCGGGGGTCAAGAAGAACTTCCCGACGCTACAGCAGCTCGTGGACGCAGGTGGGTTTGGGTGGGTTTGAGTGGGTAGGGTGGGTGGGGAGGGGAAGGGGTTTGAGAGGGGGGAGGGGGAGGGAGAGGGGGTTAGGGTGGGACTGAGGGGGTGGGTGGGGGTTAGGGTGGGTTTGAGTGGGTGGGGAAGGGGCGTGGGTTAGGGTGAAGGTAGGGTAGGGGTGGGTGGGGGTTGGGGTGAGGGTGAGGGTTTGGATGGGGCTGAGGGGACGGGAGGGGGTTAGGGGGAGGGAGGGGGTGGTTGGGTTAGGGTGGAGGTGAGGGAAGGGCAGGGGGTGGGGGATAGAGGGGATGGAAGAGGGTTGCGGCTGTAGGCAAGAGGAGAGGGAGGAGGGGAGAGGGGAGAGAGGGATGCGACAGGGGAGAGGGGAGTGCAGGGGGTGCAGCAGGGAAGGAGGGTGAGGTGATGAGAAGAGGAGGAAAGAGGGGTGAAGTAATGAAGTGAAGTGAGGGAGGGTAAGGGCCTGTGGATAAGGATAAAGAACAGAGTCTGGTTTGGTAAGGGTAAAAGGGGGGAGGGGGGATTGAGGGAAGGTCAGAGGCTGTGGATAAGGATATAAGGATAGAACCAGTTAGTCGAGATAAGGGCAGTTTCAGGGCTCTGGATAAGGAAAAAGTTCACGTTAAGGTCAGTCGATAGAGACAAGGATAGAGTCAAGGCTCTGGATAAGGATAAAGACAGGGTAAGGGCCAAGGGCGAGGATAGGCGAGACAAAGATAACAAAGATAAGGACATGCAGCGGATGAGGATAAGGTCCTGATCAGGGTCGAGGGTGTGGATAAGGGCAGAGTCAGGGACATTGGATAAGGATATGGGCAAGATGATAAGGATAATGAGCAAGATAAGGGCTGTTGAAAGAGATAAGAGCAAGGATAAGGGTAAGATCAGGATTTGGGCTCTGGATAAGGAGGAAGACTGAGAGGGAGACGGTGAGGGAGAGGGAGAGGGAGAGGGAGAGGGAGAGGGAGAGGGAGAGGGAGAGGGAGAGGGAGAGAGAGAGAGAGGGAGATAGAGGGAGGGAGGGAGAGAGGGAGAGAGAGAAGGGAGAGGGAGAGAGAGAAGGGAGAGGGAGATAAAGGGAGGGAAAGGGAGAGGGAGAGGGAGAGGGAGAGGGAGAGGGAGAGGGAGAAGTAAAGGGGGAGGAAGAAGGAGAAGGGGAGAGGGAGAGAAAGGGGGAAGAGGGAGGGAAAGGGAGAGGGAGAGGGAAAGGGAGAGGGAGAGAGAGAAGGGAGAGGGAGATAAAGGGAGGGAAAGGGAGAAGGAGAGAGAGAGGGAGAGGGAGACGGAGACGGAGAAGGAGAGGGAGAGGGAGAGGGAGAGGGAGAGGGAGAGGGAAAGGGAGATGGAGAGGGAGAGGGGGAGGGTCAGGGCGAGGGGGGAGGGAGAGTGAGAAAGAGACGGGAAAGAAGAGAGAAAGGGGCGAGAGGGAGAGAAAGGGGGGAGAGGGAGAGAAAAGGGGAAGAGGGAGAGAAAGGGTGAGAGGGAGAGAAAGGGGTGAGAAAGGGAGAAAGGGGGAAGAGAGAGAGAAAGGGGGGAGAGGGAGAGAAAGGGGGAGAGGGAGAGGGAGAGGGAAAGACAAGGGAAAGGTAAAAGTAAGAATAAAAGTAAGAGTAAGAGAAAGAGAGAAAGAGAGAGTATGAATCGTGGATGAGCATAAGGCTACTCTTTGGTCTGTGGATTCGCAAGACAGGTTAAGGGCTATGGATAAATTTAAGGGCATGGACAGAGCTGTGGATAAGGGTAAGAACAAGATAAGGGCCTAATAGAGATAAGGACAAGATAAAGCGCTCTGGACAATGAAAAGGGCAGGTCCAGAGATTGGAATAGTGATCAAAGACAGAGCGAGGTTGCCGACTGTTCGTTTTCTTTTCAAACTCGAATCGAACAGTTAATCTATCTTTATTTTTTATTTATTATCATTATTATTATTATTATTATTATTATTTAATTATTATTTTATTATTCTTTTTTGCGGAGTTTGCTTAGAGGTGATTCTCTAAGTATTATCTTTAGAGATTATCAGCCAATGAGAACGCTTCTCCTAAAAGATGATTGCCTGATGTACGATGATTTTGGTTGATAAAGTAGTATCTGGCAACTGATATCTTCCTGTGCCATTCCTAATGGAACTTGGTTATAAAAAATGTTATATTAACATTTATTAATGTTTTTGTTGTCGTTATTTGTAACCCTGTCTAATGACCTCTTGATTACCATGAGGTCACATCTGTTTTAAATGTGTTTTAAAAGATACATGGCCAATTAATGGGATATGAATTAATTAAAAACTAAAAAAACGGGTTGACGGGTTCGTCAAGTAATTATTAATATTGCACTTTTTTCTTTGTTTCTATGTACTACATTTTGAGTGAACTTCTTGGAGTTAGAAGTTACGTAAAAACAAAGATAGATAGATAGATAGAGAGAGAGAGTGAGAAAGAGAGAGAGAGAGAGAGAGAGAGAGAGAGAGAGAGAGAGAGAGAGAGAGAGAGAGAGAGAGAGAGAGCGAGAGAAAGATAGATGGACAGATAGATAAATAGATAAATAGATAGATAGATAGATAGATATATATATATATATAGATAGATATAGATAGATAGATAGATATATATATATAGAGAGAGAGAGAGAGAGAGAAATAAAGTGAAACATGTACGAGTATCACAATATTTGTAATTTAATGGGTTTAATGTAGTGTAGTATTGCAGGGATTCTCAAAATAGGTTTACATATTCTTTCTATAAGAAAGAAAAAGGATAATAATAAAAAAAAAGTCTAAAGTAATGACTAGTGTGCAATACTGCCCAATAGAGGCGCGAGAGTATGACATGAAACCTAACTTGGTTGCTATGAGAAAAAGTTTGTTTGGGGAACAAGGGTCTTGTGGACTAGTTCTGTTCTCTCTCGTTGTCATATGCATATAAATATTATATATATATAACTACAATTATGTGGTCGATGCGAAGTGTTTGTACTTCTTTAAAATTTGTATTACCTGGCCATTTCTAAACATCCATACAGCTTGTTCGAGTCCAGCTATCGCTGAGTTTCTGTAAATCCGAAGCATGGGACACTGTAAGATATAGTGTACTAAGGCGTGTGACCTTGGTGACCTACACACCCTGCATTCTTTTTCCTGTTCACCTGTCGGGACACCTAACTCCCAGTAGTATTTATACCCTAACCTAATTCTCATGTGCACAAAGTGCCCACTTGCTCTTGCCCCTCCCATAAGCGAAGTCTGTGTTCATCGCTAGATGCATATAGTGTTGCAAAGTTTCGCTCGTTTCAATCAATTCGCCTTTCTTAATCTCATCATAGTCTAACTGCATCCTCTTGATATTGCTCCTTGCCTGCTTAAGAGTCCGAGCACTTTGTATGTCCACCTCACATTTTTTAGCTGCCTCCTTCGCTACCTCATCTACAGCCTCATTAAGGGTGATACCGACATGCGATGGGATCCAGACGAATGTAATCTCACGTCCCTGGCCTCGTAGCCTATGAGCAATCAATCGGCACTCGTTAATAATGTGCTCAAACACAGGGTCCCTGCTGTTAAGAGAGTCCAGCGCTCCCCTACTATCCACAAAAAAGAAAGCATCTTTATTAATAATTTCAATTTTTTTAAGTGCTGTCAATATTGCCCATAACTCAGCCTGTGTTGACGATATATGATTACTCAGTCTTATCCCACTGCTTGTGGTGACCACGCCACTTGCAGTGAACTGTCTGATGATAACCCCACATCCTGCTCTGCCATCTTTCAAAACTGACCTATCGCAATAGGCATGAGCAATATCAAGGCGTGTTAGACTCTTTATTTTATGACCATATCTTGATTTAAGTTGACCAGGTTCATAAAGCCTCTTATTCATAGAGGGGATCGACATCTACATTAATCGTCTGATCCTCCCATGGTGGCACTTTGGCGGATGCTTGAAACGATTGGCAAAAGTTTTGCAAGCCATAAAATTCTATATCATTATTAAGCGCCTTCATATATCCTCGTTTGCCCTGTCTATAAAAAGTCCTTATGTTGTCAAAACCGCTGACCATATCTCTCACTAATTTCTTTCCACTGTTCCCTCTCATGAGCCTAACGGCTGCTATGACATTAATCTCGCTTACTCTCTGTGCAATGCTTTGCAATCCTGTCTCTGTTCCCATTACGTCTATCCTAGCATTCTTTTGACATCCGAGGATGAAACGCATACCTTCATTCAGCATGGTTTGAAGCTTTCGGAGCTTCCCCTGACAGGCTAAAGAAAGTGCTGGTGCAGCAGAGCTCTTAATGTACTCATATAAAGTAGTCTCGGCAGAGGCACCTCGGCTCCTATCCCGCGACAAGCAAGTGCCCTGAGCGGCCCCAGTCGGGACTTGCACTGTGTTAGTACAGGATTTACCTGAGCATCTTTGCTTGAGGCAGTGAAGCCAATGTACATACCCAGATATTTATATGTTGACACCTTCTCCACTGTTTTGTTGTTTAGAGTAAGTGGCACGTTGCCTCTTTGTTTACTCTGAAATTTGGTCTTTTCTTCATTTATAACCAGCCCCAATGTTTGAGCAAGACTAGTAAATCTGTCCAGCGCTGTTTGTAAATGGCGATGAGTGGTCTCTTGTGTCAATATATTATCTGCATAAATGATTGGCTGGGCGCCCTGGGGATTTTTCTCTGAACCTATTCTGTTCATTAGTACATTAAAGAGCAGTGAATAAAACACCCCCCTGTGGAGTACCTAGCTCAAAACGTTTCTCCTCTGAGAAACAGCCTTGAAACCATACGCAAGCTTTCCTATCTGTCAGATAGTCACCAATCCATCTCAGCAACTTTCCTGTTACACCCAGTCTTGTCAATTCATACAGAATGACCTCCCCATTAGCTTTATCAAAGGCTCCCTGTAAATCTATAAAGACTCTACACTTTTCTGCATCATTAGATAAACACTGAATTACACAGTCTGATGTTCCCTTTCCCTTCATAAAGCCGTACAAATTAGAAGACAATTTATCTTCAATCATGTACATTAGTCTATTTAATAATATTCGCTCCATCATTTTACATATACAGGAAGTCAGAGATACAGGTCTATAACCGCCAGCTGATTTTGGAATAGGTATTATAATAGCTTTCTTCCAGGCCTTCGGTAATCTACCCTCCGCGTAGCTCATGTTAAATAGGTCAATGAGAGGGCTGTTCGTCATGCTTGCTAATAAGTTGAGAATATCATATGTCACTCCATCTTCCCCTGGCGAAGTGCTTTTCCCTCTTTTAACAGCATTTAGAAGTTCGTGTTTTGTTATTGGCTGACAAGATACTGCAGTGATGTTTGCGGATGAAACAACCTGTCCGATTCTTTCGGCTTCCCATGCAAACAAAGCGTCACGAGTGCTTTGTGGTAATGAAACCAGAGAAGATGCTTTTGCCCATTTCTCAATATGTTTGTTTGCCTCCTCCTCTGGGTGTGGGTGACCGATGAGGTTATTTGTTTTTCCCCTTACCTTGTTTACATGGTACCATATGTCTTTGAGACTTTTACATTCCTCAATATTTTGCGCGAACTCTGACCAATACTTTTCTCTTACTTCCCTTCTTTTCTCCCCACACATCTTTGATATGTTATTAGTATGTCCTTATCTTCTTCCGCCTGCCTCTCTTAGCCCATTCCCTGTGTGCCATCCTTAACATTTGTGTCCACCCTTTAAGTGTCTTATCACTGCAGTATCTGTTTTTCCGTGCTCCATGTTTCTTCTCCTTAGCCTTTGTAGGTAAACATCTTTTTATCGCACTTAACAAATCCTCGCTGAACCTATCTAAACTTAGGGGTGTGTAATCTCTGTACCAGCCCTCCATATT
>BOPN01000404.1:17500-20000 GCA_017312705.2 Penaeus japonicus | reverse complement strand
GATAAAAATAACTTCAGATAATATCATAATATAATATAATATAATATCACATCTTTAACTTCCTAACAA
Organism: Penaeus japonicus; assembly: GCA_017312705.2. Lineage (NCBI taxonomy): Eukaryota > Metazoa > Arthropoda > Malacostraca > Decapoda > Penaeidae > Penaeus > Penaeus japonicus. Next base: position 19,931 of record BOPN01000404.1, on the reverse strand, counting down.
ACATCAAAATCTCTCAAACTAACCACGTGCGCCTTATTTCTGACAGCAATTAAGATAAACATTATATTTGTAATGAGTTCATCCTATCATATCATTACAAAAAATTACAATTTAACTAAAACCCGAACTCGGCAGAAAGAGTTATAAGAATGGTGTTATAGTGAACACCATTGCAACAGTTATTTTAATTACGTCTACCTATTAGACTATTCAATACTATTACTATTGTAACTATTTTGCCAATTGTGCAATTACTAATGATGGTGATGATAACGATGATGGTAATGATGATGATAACAATAACAGTAATAATAATTATAATGATAATGATAACAGCTGATATAAGATGATAATGATCATGATAATGATAGCTGTAATATTAAGAGTAATATCAATAAGTATGATGATAACAATGATGGTTATGATGCGTATGGTAATAATGATGATGATGAGACTGATAATAATAATGATTATGATAAGGATAAGGATAAAATAATAATAATAATAATGACAATAATGATAATAATAATGATAATGATAAAATATTAATAGTAATGATAACGATAATAATGATAATGATAAAATAATAATAGTAATGATAATGGTAATAATAATAATGATGACAAAACAATGATAATAAGGAATAATAATAATAACAATAATAATAATCATAACAATGTTAACGTTAATAATAATACCAATGAAAAAGCAACAAAAGCAACAACAATAATGATAACGAGAATAATAGCAATAAAGCTAACAACAATAATTCACAAGGTTATAACAACAACAATAATGATGATATTTGTGGTGATAGTACTAATCATAACATCAATAAAGTCGACCATAATCACCATGATTATAGTTATAATCAATTATGAAACATGTATGTTGTCTCAGGAATTCCTGTTCTAATATTTGTACCTATTCAATAGGGTAAAAAATGTCCATGTATTTACTCAACAATCATTCAGTATGTACCATTATATTTCTCATCCCTCCAAGCCCCCCCCCCCCACCTACTCCCACCCTCTGTTTGTCCTCTCTCATTTTCTCTGTCTCTCTCTTTTTCTTTCTCTCTCTCTCTCTGTCTCTCTTTCTCTCTCTCTCTCTCTCTTTCTCTCCCTCTCTCTCACTCTCCCCTGATTATCTGGTGGCTGTTTAGATAATCTCTCTCTGTCTCTCCCTCTCGTTCTTTCTCTCTTTCTCTCTCTCTCTCTATCTCTTTCTCTCTCCTCTCTCTCTCTGTTTCCACAAAAGAACCCTTATTTCTCTCGCTCTCTCTCCCCTTTCCCCCTTTTCATCAAAATCACAATTATTCACCCCTCTCCCTTAACATATTCAGTTCACCTTATTTTCTCGTAATTTACTTATCTTTTGGTCGTATTTCTTGTCTCTGTTCTTTCCCATTTGTCTTTTTTTAAAGAAATTTATGTTAGAATAACCCCGCCATCGCCAGGTTACGAATATGTCCTCTTGTCATATCAGAAGTTCGATTAACAATGATAAAAAGTGCGATATCTTTTCGGTGTGAAATGACATGCTCATTTCGTTAACGTGTTCCCATAACCCCCTCCCCCCCCTCCCTCTCCCCTACCTTTGACTCCCCCTTTACCCTACCCTTGTGATTGTGACTGTAACAATAGCTGATAAGTTAATAATGAGCGGGTTAGTCCCCTTTTTTTAGCGAGGGTTGTTAAACAAAAAGTCAATAACTGAAATCCAAATGACAAAGCCTTTCGAAATCTCTGTATTGTATCAGTTTTTTCTTCTTCTAGATTCTTCGTTGGATAGTCAAGCGATACTCCTATCTATCTATCTATCTATATATATATCTTAAATCAGGTAATACTGAAGCCTGTATAAAGAAAAAAGGCCTTTGGAAAATTCAGCCGCAACGATTTGACAAGAGAACCATCACACCAGTCGTGAGAGAACCGGTCCCACGTGTTTCACATAACGCTTATCACTTATGAAAAAAAACACAATAACAGGCTTTCAGTGTCGATTTGGCTCCAGGAATACCATCCTTGTGGCGAAGGTGTGATGGCTATCGCATGTGCTACTGTTGATTGATTCAAGATGAATGCAATATTCAACTAATAAATGTGGGTTTTGTGGCGAAGGAAATTGACGACCGGGAGAGTAAAATGGCGGCTTTTGTCTGTAATTTTCTGACGCTGATTAATGGGAAAATGGGGGAGGAATCTGCTTCTTTTCTCTTATGAATTGAAAGAAACAAAATAAGATATGAAATGAAAGAAAAAAGTTAAGTGAATTGAAATGAAAAATGAATTGAAAGAAAAGGAAAATACAAGAACTGAAAAAAAACAAAAAATGATTTGAAAAAATAGTATTGTACATAATGCGAATGGAAATGATTATACTGGTGGTAATAGAGTTAATGATAATGATGATAAGTACAATGATG
>BOPN01000404.1:0-12500 GCA_017312705.2 Penaeus japonicus | reverse complement strand
TGAGGTGAGGAGGGGGAAGGGGAGGGGGGGGGAGGGAAGATGATGAACGGGGAATATATGAAAGGAAAAATATGGTGAAGGGGGGGGGGGGTTACGTAACACCGACGTACCTTCTGAAGGTGTTCTTTAAAAAAAATGGGATCTCAGTGACACCTTTTAAAAAAAGATCTTAGAAACACCGAAGTACTTCCGATGTTCTTTAAAAAAAAGGGATCTCAGTGACACCTTTAAAAAGAATCTTAGAAACACCGAAGTACTTAAAAAAGGGATCTCATTGACATCGAGGTACTTCCGGTGCTCATGAACCTTGGCACAGGAGAGTTAGAATTAGCACTGCTTACAAGACTTGCGACACCAGACCAGCATGTAGTTGGGATTGGAGCGGCACTGCCCGTCCGTGGCCCAGGCCCCGCAGTGCTCGTGGCTGTCCTCACACGTGTCTTTCTTGAACTCGTCTGGAATGAGGCAAGAATGAGGTATGTTATGCATTCTTACTTCAGAACTCGTCTGAGATATGGTTGGAATGAGGTATGTTATGTGTTCTTACTTTAGAACTCGTCTGAGATATGGTTGGGATGAGGTATGTTATGTGTTCTTACTTCAGAACTCGTCTGAAATAAGGCAGGAATGAGGTATGAAATCTGTTCTTACTTCAGAACTCGTCTGAAATAAGGCTGGACTGAGGTATGCTACGTACTCTTACTTCAGAACTCGTCTGAAATAAGGCAGACACGAGCCATGTACCTATATACGAGCTTATCCAGGTAGAGCCACCACAGTAAACAAACCGCGTCTACAATTACTGTAACATCATAGTAATCCTCATGTCCCCAGTTGAAACAAACGAAACAGCACATAAATCGGAACCGCTAGGAACAGGAACCGATGGAAAAGGACAAAGGCGAAACGAAAGAAGAAGAAGAAGAAGAAGAAGAAGACCTCACCTGCGGAATGACAAGATCCACATGACTTCTTACAAAAGCGACCCATATAAGCGGCGTTCTTGACACACTCCCCTTTGCTCGCCCAGTAAGAGCAGTGCTCGTTGTGGTCTGGACATTCCTTGCCTGTTGGGATACAAAAAGTTTTTGTTTTTTTTTGTTTTCTTCTTCTTCTTTTCGGTTATGGGTGTTTGAGTGTCATTGGGTTTATGTGCACTATGGTATGTCATAATGCAAAACGTGTTTGGTTTATTTGAAGAGGAAATATCACATCAATATATAGGAAGAAATATCACATCAAGATAAATGAATTGAGAGAAAAAAAAATGAAAAAAATAAATTTCTTGACGGTATGAAAGTCGATTTTTTTTTTCTCAAGCGACACAATGTATCTCATTGCTTTTCGACTTTAGCCGAAGCCTTACCGCATTGCTTGCATGCCTTCTTGCAATTGACGTTCATCCAAGTGGGGTTTTTGTTGCACTCGCCCATCGCCGACCAAGTGTCACAGAATTGGTTGTTATCAGTGCAAGTGTCTGTGGAGGTTGGGTCTGATTTGAGTTTAGGGTTTTGTTTAGAATCTTGTGATAGGTCAGTTTTCTTAGAGGTATATTCATTATCATTATCATCATCCTTATCATTATTATTGTCACTATCATCATCGTCATCATCATCATCATCATCATCATCATTCTTTTCCTCCTCTCCTCCTCCTCCTCCTCCTCCTCATCATCATCATCATCATCATCATCACTATCATGACTATCATTATCATCATAATTACCATCACATTATTATCTATCATTCCCCAACTATCATCCACTGACTAATTAACTTATTCCTTATCATTATTCATCATCTTTCGAAAACACTGACAACACAGAAACACAAACACTCCCAGTCACATCATATATACACTCTCCTTGGGTACGTAACATCACATCTAAGGAACATCTAAGGAACATCTAAGGAACATCTAAAGAACATCTAAGGAACATCTAAGGAACATCTAAGGAACATCTAAGGAACATCTAAGGAACATCTAAGGAACATCTAAGGAACATCTAAGGAACATCTAAGGAACATCTAAGGAACATCTAAGGAACATCTAAAGAACATCTAAGAAACATCTAAGGAACATCAAAGGAACATCAAAGGAACATCTAAGGAATATCTAAAGAACATCTAAGGGACATCTAAGGAACATCTAAGGAACATCAAAGAAACTTCTAAAGAACATCTAAGGAACATCTAAGGAACATCTAAGGAACATCTAAAGAACATCTAAGAAACATCTAAGGAACATCAAAGGAACATCAAAGGAACATCTAAGGAATATCTAAAGAACATCTAAGGGACATCTAAGGAACATCTAAGGAACATCAAAGAAACTTCTAAAGAACATCTAAGGAACATCTAAGGAACATCAAAGGAACATCAAAGGAACATCTAAGGAACATCTAAGGAACATCAAAGAGACGGAGATGAACCTGTGGCATCCCAGTCCTATAATGATGTGAGAAATTGATACTGTACCTGTGGTGATGTGAGTAATAGGAGCTTCTGTTGTGATTTCTCCGGTGTTGGCGCAGTTGTACAGCTTCATCAGCTTGTCAATGTCAGACTGGAATGTAAAAAGTGTCATTTTACTGTCAGCCCCTTTTTTTTTCCTTCTATGTTCTACCTGCCCCCCCCCTCCCCCCCACACACACCTTCTCTATATATTTATCTGTCTATCTATTTCCCCTCCCCCCCACATACACACACCTTCTCTATCTATCTATCTGTCTATCTATTTCTCGGGACGTGGCTTGAACACAGAATGCAGTGCCAAGAAAGTTTCAAAGAAATATATGGGTTATTAGTTACGTTTATGAAGTATGAATCGTATTGTACACGTGGAATAGACATTTATAATTATTGAAACTATGAGCTAGTGATGATAGGCATTAATTGCTATCATAATTAAATACTATGTGATCATCTGCTACCATTTACTTAAATAGATTTTTTTTTTAACTATTGCGACAATAAACTAACGTTGCATGCAGTTAGTTGCAGCTGGTGATTAGCAATGGTGATAGTTAAGTCAATGTGTGTGATTGCACGAGAAAAAAATACGCAAACGTAACTACGAGCAATTTTCCAATAACTGAATTCGAGCCACAAGTTACCCATGAGGGAGTATGTAACTTCCCCTAAAAAATAATATAAAAATAAGATAAAACAAAAAAGAATGAAAATAAATAGTACTAAAAAAAGTATTGTATTCTAGTGACTGTGAGCTAGTGCTGGTTGTCAATGCAACCGGAAACAGTACCCTCCCTCCCTCCCTCTTTCTCTCCCTCCTCCCCTCCCTCCCTCATTCCCTCCCTCCCTCCTTCCCTCCCTCCTCCCCTCCCTCCCTCCCTCCCTCCTTCCCTCATTCCCTCCCTCCTTCCCTCCCTCCCTCCTTCCCTCCCTCCCTCCCTCCCTCCATCCCTCCCTCCCTCCCTCCTTCCCTCCTTCCTTCCCTCCCTCCCTCCTTCCTTCCCTCCCTCCTTCCCTCCTTCCTTCCCTCACCTGCGAGAATCCACGACGTTGACCGATCTCGGCGCCCGTGACCCTAGGAATGATAGTGGGCTTGGTCCTGTCCTTAGCGAAGGCGTAAGGGCCGTAGTGCATGATGGATCCTGCAGGAGATGAGGAAGGAATTCATGCACGGCGAAGGGTGGATAGGGAGACAGCGATAGGATATTTTTTTAGGTAGGAAATTATTGGAGATAAAGGATTATGTTTGGGAGGGAATATGGGAGACAGCGAGCGACAGGATATATTTTAGGTAGGAATCATTGGAGACAAAGGGTTATGTTTGGGAGGGAATATGGGAGAGCGATAGGATGTCTTTTAGGTAGGAATCATTGGAGATAAAAAGTTATGTTTGGGAGGAAATATGAGAGACAGCGATAGGATGTATTTTAGGTAGGAATTATTGGAGATAAAGGGTTATGTTTGGGAGAAAATATGGGAGACAGATAGGATGTATTTTAGGTAGGAATCATTGGAGATAAAGGATATGTTTGGGAGAAAATATGGGAGACAGATAGGATGTATTTTAGGTAGGAATTATTGGAGATAAAGGGTTATGTTTGGGAGAAAATATGGGAGACGGAGGCTCGGATATGTTAGTTAGATATGTGTGTTTAGGGAGAGAGAAGTATATCTTGAATCTCGAAAAATAACTGTGAAACTATATCTGTCTTTTCTTATTGACTTTGTGTCTGTCCTTCAATCTTTAACTTCCCCTTACCCCACTCCCTACCCTCTATCTCCCTCATCCTTCCTCTCATATTCAAAATTACCTCATCCTTTGTAAGCAATATAAGTAACCACTAATCCAAATTAAAAAAAATCAAAGACAAAGTCAAAATCAAAATCAAAGTCAAAATCAAAGTAAAAATCAAAGTCAAAATCAAAGTCAAAATCAAAATCAAAGTCAAAATCAAAGTCAAAATCACCTACCCAGATCGTAATCCACCCCAAGGCTCTGGATTCTGTCCCAACCATACTTCTGGAAGTTGTATTCCATGCCGCTCTGAATGTTGTACGTGTTAATGGTGATGAAGTTGTCCCTGTCTTGGCGTGACTGCTCATGCCAGAAGCCAGCGGCATGCATCATCTCGTGCATGACGATCCCCACGTATATGCAACCAGGTCCGAGGGAGAGAGCCTGGGCGCCCCCTACTCTGCCGACGGAGCTCGAGCACCTGGGGGGAGGGGAGGAGGAGAGGTAGGTGGGTGGGTGGGGTGGGGTGGGGTGGGGTGGGGTGGGTGTGGGGGGGTGAGAGGGTGCATGAGAGAAAGGGGGGGGGGGGAGGCTTAAAGACCCTTTCCCCTGTGGCTTTTACCGCCGGGGAGATATCTCCTCGCCGAGTTATCAACACGGAAGAGAAGCCTTTCGGATAATCCATTAATCCAGGAAGTTACTATGCAATATTGACACAAATTTGAAACCATTACTATGCAACAATCACTCAACGTTAAACTCATCGAGGAAGCTTCTACGCAGCATTGATAGAATGATAAAACCAAATACAAATACTAGACAACCTTAATCAAATGTCAGTAAGAAATCTAATCCCTGATTCACGGACTGGTCGAATCACAACCAATCAGTGGGGATAGCAGTGATGTCCTATGCTTACCCGTCGCCCTTGATGATGTGGATGTAGTCCTTCTCGAAGGTTCGGGGCACGAAGCGGATGCATGTGTTTTCGTGGTACTTGTTCATGGCCGTTGCGATGGTGCCTCGCTCTCGCTTGTCTGTAATAAGAGCAATTGCAAAGGCTATGTAAGGAAACGGGTGCTTTGTTTACTGATATATATGTATATATATATATATATAGATAGATAGATAGATAGATAGATATATAGATATATAGATATTACATATATTTTTTTCTGTTCTTTTTTTGCATGTTGGACCTTATCATATTTTTTCCCTTTTACCCATTTTCGATTTAACTACCATTGCTGTCACTACTGCTATTAATGCATATATACATGTATATTTCCGTGTATATAAATATATATATATATATATATATATATATATATATCAACTCATTAATTTATTTCATCCCATTCTCCCCCCCCCCCCTCCATCCCTCCGTCCCTCATTCCCCCCCCCCCCTCCCTCTCCCTCCCTCCCCTCCCTCCCTAGTCCCCTCCCTCCTCCCTACCTCCCTCCCTAGTCACCTCCCTCCTCCCTACCTCCCTAGCCCCCCCCCCCCCCACGAACGAACGACCTGCCTGAGCGTCACTCACTGTAAGACGAAGAGATGACGTACGGGATGACGCCGTTGGGCCATCGCTTGTGCATGGAGATGATCGCGTTCCGTCCTTGAGTCGGGAAGGCGTCGGATGGCTGCTTGGCGTCGGTCGGGGAAGGAACGAAGGAAGATTAAGGCTCTGCTGGTGATTTGGGGGTTTATTGAGTGTTTGTTTTATTTTATTTTATTTTTTTCGCCAACTATTAGTTTGTGGGTAGGGTTTGTGGTTAGATTTTTTTGGGGGCGGGGGGGGGGTGTTGGGGATTTTTGTTTTCACTTCTTGGTGGAGATTGATCCGTTAACTGTACTATCTCGTGAACAAACACACAAACAAAATATATATGTATATACAATTATATTTATTATTATTATCACATGGTTTACCCTGAAATCCCACTCGACCATCGACCTGTGCATGAAGATCCCTGTATAATGTCCATAGATGAGCTCACACTGTCATCCTCGTGACAGCGATGGGCTGACGGGAATCGAAACTTGTACAACGACACTTAAGATTTGGCTCTCTAAGGGTTTGTAGTAGATAAGTAAGGTTGAAGGACGAGGTAGCAGAAGGTGACGATGGCTGGTCGCTTGTCGGCGGAGCCGGGTTGTGGTTACGCTATTTCATATCTATTATTGTAAGTTGCCCTGATTTATTGCCCAATGTTTATGTATATATATTATTTTACATTATTATTATTATAGAAGTATCTGAATGACTGTGCTCAAGAATTATGCATCTTTTGTGAATACTTGAAATATACCCGTAATCTAAAAGGAACAAAAAGATAATTAACTCTTTCGAGAATACTTGACATAAATTTTCTTTTACTTAGTTTGGGTTCCGTTATGCACCCTGTTTTAGATCAACTAATGTCATTGCTAAAGAGCAAAAGCTACGTATCAATTTATATATATATGTATATATATATATATATATATATATATAGTTATATATATATATGTATATATATATATATATATATATATATATATATATATATATATATATATATATAGACATACATACGAGAGAGAGAGAGAGAGACAGAGACCAAGACAGAGAGACAGACAGATAGACAGACAGAAAAATAGACAAAGAGACAGACAGAAACATAAAAAAACACTAAGAAGAACACACACATAAACAGATAAATATATAGACAAAAACGTTCATATTCAAACCACTCGTCCAGGGAGAGAGTTGAACCATAATCAGAAGTCATGAACCATTTCGAAGGGTCACGTACCCATGGCAAGTCCTTCCATGAAGTCATCAGGACTTAGAGGTTCTCCGGGTATATCGTTGTCCATCTGGAGAGAGAGAAGAACCCAATGATGCTTATCAGAAGGGCAATGAACTTAATCTGTATAGCATATTTGCATATATAACCGTTCGGGTGTGAAGAAGAAGAAGAAGAGGAAAAAGGAGGAGGAGAAGAAAGAGTGTTTATGAATCATGGTGATAGATATATCAATTGATACAATTAGGTAAAATAAAACACTGTCGCAAAATGAAAAGGAAAACTCGCGACGTTTCGAACTTTTTAAAGAAAGTTCCTCATCAGGCGTTAGCAATAAAAAAAAAATAGGATTGCTTACGCCTGACGAGGAACTTTCTTTAAAAAGTTCGAAACGTCGCGAGTTTTTTCATTTCATTTTATGGCTGTGTTTTATCATATCTGTCATGTACACGTTACTGTGTTTATGTCATTTTTTATGATACAATCAGCTAAAACTCACGACAAAGTTACAATCAAATGAAAGGTAATGATAATGGATAATTAAGCCAAACAAGCAATTAAGACCCGAACGCACCTAATCCAAGGATAACCGCCACCATTACCTACCGTGTCAGGATTTCCCAGCGGTAGTTTGGGCAAGTTGGAGTCATTGAGTTGATCTTGAGACACTGCCCCTTCGGCTAGAGGCAGCGAAAACCTCTTCTTAGCGTCCGCCCACACCACAAGGAGCAAGAGTAAGCCCGCACACGCCCGCATGTTGATCTAGGGGGGGGGGGAGGTTTATGAGTCAAGAGTTATGCCAACAGGTCTATTTGGCCCGCATGCAATTACGGGATATGCCCACATGCCTCGGGCTGCCTGTCGCTGTGTGCTGTTACACAAATGCATGTAAACACACATGCACTTGTCACTCTTACTTACTCTGTTTCTGTCTCTCATTCTCTCTCTCTCTCTCTCATTCTGTTTCTGTCTCTCATTCTCTCTCTCTCTCTCTCATTCTGTGTCTGTCTCTCATTCTCTCTCTCTCTCTCTCATTCTGTTTCTGTCTCTCATTCTCTCTCTCTCTCTCATTCTGTGTCTGTCTCTTTCTCTCTCTCTCTCTCTCTCTCTCTCATTCTCTCTCTCATTCTCTCTCTCTCTCTCTCATATATATATATATATATATATATATATATATATATATATATATATATATGTGTGTGTGTGTGTGTGTGTGTGTGTGTGTGTGTGTGTGTGTGTGTGTGTGTGTGTGTGTGTGTGTGTGCCTATGAACGTGTAAATAAATTGTATTTCAATGCGCCTTTTCATTTACATAGCGATTATGTACCCCTGATCTTTCAACAGCATTGTCACATAATAACTATTAAATGATAACTGGTAAATGGTAAATGGTATTTCTTGCAAAATGCTTTGCAACCTTGCTCCTCTCTATATCAGTCTCCACAAATCCCGCCGATTCTACTAACTCATTAAAGCTGAATTTCTGATTAACAGAAACCACATTACAATGCTATTCGTCATCTTACATGCATGCAGATGCATGTAAAATGCATCTGTAGGGAAACACACACACACACACACACACACGCATATATATATATATATATATATATATATATATATATATATATATATATATATATATGTATATATAAGTACATACATACGTATATATGCATATATACGTAAACAATCCAAGCAGGTAACTTCCTATCTGATGGTTCAATTCAGATAACCTCATCAGGTAACCATTCTTCCGTAAAGAAGCATGTTGTAAAAAAAAAAAAAAAGGAGTATTTCTTTCCAAACGCAGTAACGCACCTCTGACTTCGATGACTACGAGATGACTACGCGACGACTGACTACGAGACCTTCCTTGGCGCCGATGGAACTCCGGAAGATGCCAATAGCTCGGAGAGACAGGTCACACTGGTGCCAAAGTCCTGACACCCGCCGATTAAATAGTACCTGCGCTGCCGCCATGCTTCCGCCCTCCGTGCCACAACGATATTCACATAATCGATTCCTTACTGTCTCCCCTTCATCACTTTTATTCAAAGGACGTTCCCCTTAGTCTTCTTAAGTCCATCGGGCATTATACGAAATATCTTAAAAACCAAATTCGAAAAGGAAAGATATTTATTCGTTATGCAATAAAGAGGACTGGAATCGCATAGGCTATTCGCCGAAGACCCGCAGCTGAGAACCTTATGTGTCCTAGAAAACCACATGCTGGCTCGGATGTTGTCACTCAGATCCCGTATGTAAGCCCCTAGTTTTTACCATGTGCTGTTTTATATGTTGCTCCTTCTGGCTTGGGTTTTGTGTTCTATGGTGTGGCCGATATAGTGCTTTAAAAGCGTTCTTCGTTTCGCATAAAGATGTGGGTATTTTTTCTTGTCATCGTGGTGAAGCGATTGTGGTGCTTCCGCTTCAGGGAGTTTGTCTCTGCAGGTCGTTGGCTATTGCTTATGTTTCTTGTGATGTGGCGTTTGGATAAGGCGATGTATCCAGTGACGGGTGGTAATATACGTACATATATATATGTATATATATATATATATATATATATATATATATATATATATATATATATATGTATGTATGTATATATACATACATATATATATATATATATAAATATATATATATATATATATATATATATATATATGTATATATGTATATATATATATATATAAATATATATATATATATATATATATATATATATATATATCTATCTATCTATCTCTCTATCTCTCTCTCTCTCTCTCTCTCTCTCTCTCTCTCTATATATATATATATATATATATATATATATATATATATATATATATATATATGTATATGTGTATATATATACATATCTATCTATCTATCTATCTATATATATATATATATATACATATATATATATATATATATATATATATATATATTATATATATATATATATATATATATATATATATTATATATATATATATATATATACATATATATATATATATATATATATATATATATATATATATATATATATATGTATACATACACACATATATATATATATATATATATATATATACATATACATATATATACATATACATATATATATATATATATACATATACATATATATATAGTCCCTTATTATCATTTCCGTATGAGCTTAGAGCAAGGAGTGAGGAGCGGGAGTCTGTTACGATGAGTGTACTATCCCCCGTGCGATTGGCTATCTTAAGAGCAACAAGTAAAGCAATTAGCTCTGCTTGCAGGATGGACGCCCATCTGTTGAGTCTGAATCCAGGATCGCTAATCCTTCCAGTGGCATTGCATACAATTACATCACATGCGGCTTAACCTGTGGCTCAAGTTACCGACCCATCAGTGAAAAATCAGCTGTTTTATCTCATAGTCTCGCTTGATATCATGACTTTGTTTCAGAATATAATTTCTTACTTTACACTTGCCTTGATGATATAGAAGTGATTAACCTCCCATGGCGGAACAGAATGTTTTTTTGAGAGATGCCTTTGCAGAATTCTGCAATATTACGACTTCGAATCTCTGCGCATGTTTTCTTGACCCAGGCTGACCTGAGGCGCCCTGTGGAAATGCAGTTTAGTGGGGATTCCTTGATTATCCTATCATCTAGTCATCTTGATGATTCTAATTTCTCTCATTGCATTGATTTCTGCAATCCTACCCATAATGATTGTCAATCCCGAGTTCTTTCCTCATGTTTGATTAAAACCTTTGTTGTGTGTGGACATCCCAGGGTTATCTTCAGTGTCCCGTTTTGCATTTGTTCGGGATGACTGTGCTACTAGGGAAGGTCAGAGAGAGAGAGAGAGAGAGAGAGAGAGAGAGAGAGAGAGAGAGAGAGAGAGAGAGAGAGAGAGAGAGAGAGAGAGAGAGAGAGAGAGAGAGAGAGAGAGAGAGAGGGAGGGAGAGAGAGAGAGATGAATATCTACGTTCTTATGACACACACACATACACACACACGCACACACATACATTCACACATACAAAAACACACTTATAGACATACTAATCCGTACACACACACAAAAAAACAAAAAAACACGCACACACGATCACACACACATACATGAGTGTCAGCAGTCAAGTATTATTTCTCCAACAGCTCTAGTGCAGTGATAGAGGCTAGTCTAGTAAGCCTGCAAAGCACATCCTTTTTATCAGTAACTAACTGATATATTTCCTCATGAAAATATGAAAAGCTCCTCATATTTAAAAAAAAAAAAAAAAAAAAAAAAAAAAAAATCTTCGGTCAAAAATCTCCCACTTTCACGAGCCAGAGTTTTGCAAAATGACAAGAGCGCGTAGCTCTTTGCATATCATGCATCTCCTTCAACTGCGACAAGGAGCTGAGAGCAATAGAGGCGCAGGTCGTGAGCGCAAACAAAGACAGGGCGAGAGGGAGAAAGAAGGCGCGGTGAAAGCACTTCCTCGGCCTGGCCACACGGAAGGCACGTGTGCAATCACTGCGTATTACGTCTTTCCCATTCTCTTTAATGGCCGAATTGTCCAAGGAGTGAAAAGACAATGTGTGGGAAAACCTGTGTACCTTTGTGTCTACAAGTGTCTGACAGCCGCATGACGAGTGAAATGCATTTACATGTCATTATCGCGTCTTTTGTATGCGGGGAAAAAAATGTCTTTGGAGTTTGCGCCTCCGTAATAAAAACCCTGATTTAGCGGCCACCGGGTCCGGGAGCGCCTCTTTTGGCGGGGCGGGGAGAGGCCGTGAGAACGGCGACTTTACTCCAGCTGAGGAACGCGAACGGAGGCCGAGGCCGAGGCTGTTTCCTTTTCCCCGCAGCCTCCCCGGAAACGATCAGTTCTGCCGCGACGCTCCGCTCCGCTCCGGCTGCCGCGCCAGGAGAGCGATGAGAAGAGTTGCAAGCGGAGATCGTGACGCGGAACAAGGGCCGGCGCGCGGGGGCCCTCGAGTGATGTCACGGAAGGGCCGTCGACCGGCCTGCCCACGTGGCGGCGGCGGCGGCGACCACGTGCGGGCGCCGATCCCTCTGTCAAGCACAATGGCTTCCTCGGGCGCCGTGACCGCCTTTCGGGCCATGAACGTGACTGGGCACATGGGATCGACTTATCACCTCCGAGAAATCATTTTTTCCGTGACTGAAGGCAGGAGGGAAGCACAATTTGGAGCGCGTGTCTGCACCGCCCGCGCATGACCGCGCACGTGCCGGAGCTCTCGGGTATGTGAACACTGCATGCGCCGCGGGCCGAGGGCGCCCACGCGCTCGAGCGGCAGGAAGGGCGCCGCGGGTTCCTCGCTCGGCTGCAGAAGCCTCCAAGTCACTTCCACTTCTCAGGTTTTCCTTTGTCTTGTAAAGTAGCCACTATGGTCCATTATGAACGTATTGCATGCAAATGCGTATATATATATATGTATATATATATATATATATATATATATATATATATATATATATATATATATATATGTG
>BOPN01000403.1:501908-506908 GCA_017312705.2 Penaeus japonicus | reverse complement strand
TGTAGGCCTACCGAATCGAACCTTGATCCTGAGCAACGGTAAAAGCTGTTCTGTTACGGGGGTTGAGAGGTGTTTGTGAAACGACAAGAATTGTGTGAGCCTTTTCATAGGTCGCTGAAAGAGTTAGGCCTACTGCGAAGGGAGAATGAACGGGGGTTTAAATGCCTGTAAGGCACGTTGCAGCAAAGAGAGCTCGTTGCAGTATTCCACCACAATGCGGCTATGCCTACCCGAGACCGAGGCGGCAACCAGGTTGGGGAAAAGTGGCGTATGACTGAATTAGACCGCCCCACTTTATCGCCCGTAGGACTAATCGCGTACTATCACAGCTGCTACTACTACGCGCTACGCTACGTCGCGTCGTGGGCCCTTCACCGCCGAACGACCGCTCCCCCCTCCCCCTCCCTCCCCTCAAACACCCTCCAAATGACCGTAATGATCTCGGACCGTAATTGCTGCCCCGCCTTCATTGTAGTTCTTACGTGTTGGCCGTGATTCAGGACGAGCGCCGTTCGAGAGGAAGGATTAAGACGGCAGGGGAGGGAGGGAGGGAATCGGTGCACTTGCTTTGAAAGGGAAGGGAGGGAGGGAGGGAGGGAGGGAGGGAGAGGATTGGTCTTGCGTCGTTTTTTAGGTCCCGTTACGGCAATCGCGGGAGGTCTTATCGTGACATTTTTATCTATAAGGTCACATGTGTCACCCTGAAGTGGCGTCACCGTTGCTTTTGAATCTGCGTTAAGTGTATTTAAAACTGCATTGGTCGTGGGTTGGTAACGCTAAGTACGTTACGGACGTTTTACTCGCGTTAATTTAAAACCGTTAGGAAGAAAATATCAACTGGGAAGTTCACGAAGTTCAAATTCGTCTATAACAAGTATGATGCTACCCGGAGCGTACGCAAGAACCCACCCTTTCGAACCGTGTTATCGCTCGTTATCAAGAACTGCCATTCACGGGGCCCTATCAGTAATCCCGGCGAGGACTCGGTGGAAGCCTAACTCGGGGGATGATAACGCTTATCTCTTACTACGGCCGTAGTAGTGGTTGTACTCCATGTGTACGAGCGTGTAGTGGGAAACCAACCGTCGTAGCCGAGGCTTGTTTGTATTATGATAATGCCTTGCGCTCTCTCTCTCTCTCTCTCTCTCTCTCTCTCTCTCTCTCTCTCTCTCTCTCTCTCTCTCTCTCTCTCTCTCTCTCTCTCTCTCTCTCTCTCTCTCTCTCTCTCCCCCTCTCCCCCTCTCCTCCTTACCTCCCCCCCTGCTACTCTCCCACACTCCCTCCCTCTCCTCCTCTCCCCCAACCCACACTCACACTCTTTATCCATGCGCTTATGTTGGTGTGTATGTGTATGACGTACACTGGTCACATCCGCCGAGGGTCAGCGAGTATGGGCGGGCGCGGTGGTGTTGAGGCCGCGGCGTGTGTACACAGCAGGGCCGCTATTTTGATTCCGGGCGGGAAACGTTAGCACGAGGGATTTGCGCGGGAAAATGTGGGGTGGAGAGCGCGCGCGCGTGTTTGGGCGGGAAGTAGGGGAAGGTGACGCTGGAGGAGGGTAGGTAGGGGCGTAGGGGGGGAGCTAGGGAGAGGTTAGGTTAGGGTAGTAGTGGGTAGGGTCTATGGTATGGGGAAAGGGGGGGGAGACTGGGTTTGTGATAAGACTATCCTCCCCCTCCCCTCCCCCTCCGTCGAAAGTCTGAACGCGTGGTGGTTTAAATGGTATTGCTCCCTCCTTCTCCCCCTCCCTCTCCCTCCCTCCCTCCCCGCTATGTTCTTTATTCTTTCTTCGGAAATCTTGGGACGCGTTTCCTGTGTGTGCGTGCGTGCGTGTGTGTGTTTTTCGCTCCAGCTGATAGGGTTGTATTTGACGTTATGCTTGCCTGCTCGATTTACGTTTTTTTTTTTTTTTCATTTCGTTGTATTTATTCGATTCCGGTCTCAGGAAGACGACTCCAGCGCTACTGCAAAACTGATAGACATCTTCGGTTATGTAAAAGACTTAGGGAGCCGACATAAGTGTCGATTTGTGCAAGTGGTGCTGTGTTATTATTGCCAAGGACGTGGGCAGGAGGGGAGAGAGAGAGAGAGAGAGAGAGAGAGAGAGAGAGAGAGAGAGAGAGAGAGAGAGGAGGGGGGGGGCGATGAATGTGTTTGGGATGCTGCATCTTTCTCCCCGGAGAGGTGACCCCCGGGGGAAGAGGGAGCGCGGGGATGCGAGGGCAGTCTTACGCCGGCCGAGGGTAACTTGACTCCTGATAACATAATCCCTGCCTTGATAATACGCCACCGTGCTGCTCAGTCGGATGTCTTCGTCTGCGTGTGCGTGTATTTATTTCATATATTTGTATGTGTACGTATGTTTTATATACACACACACACACACACACACACACACACACACACACACACACACACACACACACACACACACACACACACACACACACACACACACACACACATATATATAGAGAGAGAAAGAAAGAGAAAGAGAAAGAGAAAGAGAAAGAGAAAGAGAAAGAGAAAGAGAGAGAGAGAGAGAGAGAGAGAGAGAGAGAGAGAGAGAGAGAGAGAGAGAGAGAGAGAGGCAGTCAGGCAGGCAGGCAGGCAGGCAGGCCCGTCCATTTCATAATCCCCTTGTTGTCTTTTCGTCACACATCATCAACAGCCCTCGGCCAACCCTTCGCTCCTAACCGTCGGGGTGATTACAGACTTATAATTACTCGTCAGGACGGTCCACATCCACACACCCCCACACCCACACACCCCCACACACCCCCACAGCCCCCTCCCTCTGACCCTCGATAGGACGGACGGTGGCCATGCGAGTGTCCCTGGCCATTGTTGACGTGTGGGCAGGGACACAGGGGGCGGCTGGCTGGCTTGTAGGTGGTCGCTGCGGGTCCCTGTGTGGGATTGGAGTTTAGGGCAGCCATAAAAAAGAAATTACCGATTTTTTATCTCCGTTTTTTTTTTTTCTTCTCGTGTAAGAGGGAGTAGTTGTGGGTAATTAACGAAGTTCTGTAACCATTGTTCGGTTGGAGCGGGATGTGTGATCAGTCTTGTCAGCCCGTCAGGACCTACTTTTTTCCCCAGGGTAATAAGATGGATTGTGCCTGGCTTCGGTGTGATATACAAATAGTGCAGTGGTTTCGAAGGGTATCACTGGCTTACTTATATACGTGCTATATATATATATATATGCAGTGTGTGTGTGTGTGTGTGTGTGTGTGTGTGTGTGTGTGTGTGTGTGTGTGTGTGTGTGTGTGTGTGTGTGTGTGTGTGTGTGTGTGTGTGTGTGTTTGAGAGAGAGAGAGAGAGAGTGAGCGTGCGTTTGTTTTTATTTTTTTGCTTGTGTCTCTGTCTTATATATATGTATATATGTATGTGCATATATATATATATATATATATATATATATATATATATGTATATATATATATATATATATATATATAATCACATACATATACCCGCACGCACACGTACGCACACACACACACACACACACACACACACACACACACACACACACACACACACACACACACACACACACACACATACATATATACACATACACATACAAATACTTTACACACTGTACACTTTTTTTTACAGAAAAGACATATCAAGAGATATGTAATATTTATTTTGATTATTTTAAATGGTCAGCGGAAATTTAATATCTCCGCCAGCAGCAGTTGCCGTTTTCTCATATTGCTGTATAGTAAATGCTGAATGAATACCCCTGGCGAGAAGCACCAAGGATGAAATATTCCATTTTTATGCTCAAACAAAATTTCTTTTGCTGTCACTCGAGAAATCTCGACCCCATTCGCCCGACCCAAAGGAGGAAAGTTTTTATTCCTTTGGCCCTCATAAGCTGCCCAATCTAGTGGGTATTCAGAACTCATAATAGCGCAGTGTAACGAAGTATTCCCCTTTGTCGGCGTGTCGTCACTTAAATTGTAGCGGTAAAGATGCGTCTGAAATAGTCCCCCCGTCCCCGAACGCAGAAAATGGGATTTCACATGTATCAAGTTGATGCCACATAATAGTCACTTCCTCCTCGGCCTTTGTGGCATTTCGCCGTGGAGACGTAAAACTGCCCCCCCCCCTCTCCACCCCCCTTTTTCTCCTGTGTGACGTGACCCTATGAGGGGGCAATGTAGGAGGAATGTAATGTGGGAGAGGGTGGGTGTGTATTATTACTTTTATTATCATCATTGTTATCTTTTCATTTCATTCCCAGGGTGTTTCGGCATTGTATGATGGTGTGTGTGTGTGACGGTCACATCTCGTCTCTTTTTTTTTTTTTTTCTTTTCCTTCTTAGGCCGCCGTGTATATGGTTATGAAATGGAAAGCTTTCTATGTTCCTTTTATACGTCGTCTAAACGTGTGTGTGTATTTCTCTGTGTGTCCATGTGTGTGTGTGTGTGTGTTTGTGTGGGTGGGTGGGTGCGCGTGTGCTTGTGCTTGTTTGTATGTGCATTTGCGTGTGCGTGCAGTTCAAGCGTAACATTCCGATTGAAGAGTGGATTGTCGGGTCGGGTCTTGTCGAGGAACACAAGAGGGTCTTGCGTCGAGCGCGGGCCTATTCACGGGTCTTGCGGGGGGCAGGAAGGTCATCGCACAACTGGAAGGAGAAGGGATAAACGTTGGCCCCCAGTGTTTCCTTCTTCGTCCTTACGTCCTTACCCCTCCCCCTACCCTTCCCCCGTGACCCCCTCCACCCGCGATGCATTCATTGTCCACCAGAGGAAGGCAGCTGATTGTGACCCTGCTATTCACTTCCTAGATACTTTTTGAAGGGTTATCCTCCTTTCTCCTCCCCCCCTCCCATCCTTCGCTTTTGCCTTCTTCCTACACCCCATCCCCACCCCCCTCCTCCTCCAACTTTCCAGCCCCGGGAAGATGTGTGGAGGATGGAGACGTCACCGGGACAAAAGGGAGCGGCAGTATCTACTCGCTCTGGCGCGGAAGGCGGGTTTGG
>BOPN01000403.1:486908-494408 GCA_017312705.2 Penaeus japonicus | reverse complement strand
TGGTGGTGTTGGAGAAGACGGTTGTTTTGCTGGGGGAGGTTGTGAGGTCGCGGAGGGTGGTGGTGGTGGTGGCGGTTGTGCAGGATTTGTAATTACGGCGAAGGGCTCGGGAGTGGCGTGTTTGGTTGTGTGCGGCGGTGGCTGTGCGCGCAGTGATGGCGTTGCCGGCTGTTTCTCCGTGCAGTTCGCCATCAGCAACATTGGAACACTGCACCTGCTCCTGCGAGTTGCAATCTGGCCCCGGCCTGCGGTTCCGGGCCAGAGGGACACGCGGCGAAGGGGGATCACGGTGCGTCCGTTACCCTCTTGCCCGGCGTGAGGGGCGTGCCCGCCGCAGAGGGACATGCGGGCGATACAGGGTCCATAGGGAGAGTGTCCTTGTTGCCCGGACACGCAGGTGGTGATCATGGCGGACAGATGGCGCCCCAAGACCCGCCTCTGCCTTTGGCGCGCGCCCTTCTTCCCCGGACGCCGCCCGACTTCGACTCGTATGTGCCAAGGCCACAAAATTCTAATAAAACTCCGTCTTTTATGACACGTTGATGCTAGTGATTTGCGTCCTGCAGTCCATCCCGTAAGGATGTAGGGTGAGGATGTTGGCCCAAAACCGGTAAGGATTCCGCTGCGTGTGTCATTAGGACTGCACGGCCAGGTCGTGGCCACACACGGACCTGGAAAGAAAGTGCTACATGTCACGTTTTATGCGGGGCCTGTCTGTCTGGCCTGCACGTCCTCCCTTGGCGGGTCCTGCAGCGCTGTAACCGGGCGCGAGCGAGGGCGGGGGTCACCCGGTCCCACGGGACGGAACACCAGTAGGAGCGGCGTGAGACATGGGTACATCACGACCCGACCGGGGACGGACCAGCCAGATCCTTCCCTTCGTCGCTTCTTGCCGTTTCAGGGGGGGGGGGAGACCGAGAGAGGAGGGGGAGAATAGGCAAGACAGACAGACGAACAGAGAAAGAAAGAAGAACAATTGGATTTTATTGAATGACTCTACCCTTCCCTGCCCCCTCCCACTCCAATTATATATATATATATATATATATATATATATATATATATATATATAATGATAATAATAATAATAATAATAACAATAATAATAATACTGATAGTAATAATAAAAAGGTGCCATGCCGAAACAAGTGTGACGACAAGAGAGCAGGCTTGCGGCTTGTATCATTTACTAATCAATGTCCCTGCCCAGCGAGTTTTTCTTTGCATTTCTCCATCACGGTAGAGCGGTCGCGCAAATGGGATGGACAACAGTTAGAATTTTTCGCCGGGTGTGAAATTGGAGGTTTATTCTGCCATTAAGAGTGATCGCTTCTCACCTGCCTGTCAGTGCATGAGTTTTGGTTCAGTTTCTCGGGAGATGGAGGTCTCAAGGGTAGGGGTGGGGATTTGGGGGGTTGCATGGTTTCTAAGAGGATGGGGATGGGTTGCGGTTAGGGGGGGGGGTGCGATTAGCGACTCAGCACTCCCCCCCTCCCATTTCTTCTTTTGCATCTCCTCTATCTTCTCGTCTTCCCTCCTAACCCTATCCTTTCCTCTCCTCTCCTCTCCTCTCCTCTCCTCTCATTTCCTCTCATTTCCTCTCATTTCCTCTCATTTCCCCACATCTCCTCTCATTTCCGCTCCTCATCTCATTCCATTCCTTTCATCTCCTTTCCTCTTCTCTCATTTCCTCTCCTCCTCTCCTTCCCCTTCCTCTCTCTCCTTTTCTATTCCCTTTTCACCTTACTTTACCACTCCCTGTTTTCTTCCTTCCCCCATCCATGCACTCTATCTCCCTCCCCTTTTTGCCGCCCCCCTCCCTTCCCCTTTCCTCCCACCCTGCCTTGTTCCCCCTCTCCCCCCTTCCCTGTGTTTTCCCTGTTCCCTTCCGCCCTTACACTAGATGATGCGGTATATTATTTCATTTCTTTCTTGGTGTTGCTTTACATGAAGTGATTCTCATTGGGCGATTTAGATGACAGAAGACAGACAGATAGATAGATAGATAGATAGATACACAGACACAGTGTGTTATTCCATTTGGTTGTGTATTTATGTATGTAGATATGTATGTGTGTGCATGTATGCATGTATGAATGTGCATCTAGTACTCTTTCCCTCTGCAACACGAACCGGCAGTCGGAGCCCGAGGTGTCCGATTCCCTTGCATAAATCATCTATGGTCAAGTTGAGGTACAGTGTTTGGCGTCACGTGTTTGGGAACCTCGACCCGCATGTTGCTTCACCCTCCACCACCCTTTTCGCACACACACACACACACACGCACACTGGCGGCTGCACTCATTCTTTCACACGCACACACAGCGTACGAGTAACACTCATACGCGCACGTGGACGCATTTGCTTTACACGCGCACTAAATACTAACGCACGGATGCATGAACACGCCCATAAAGCCACACAAACAACAAACAAACAAACAAAGGCACACACAAGCACACCTTCTGCATGCCCGTCGTTGCCCCGCATGTGTGGGGTCTGGGCCGAGGCCGACAGCAGCTGCACCAGCATCTGTCGGGTACTGGCGAGCAGGGGCGCGGAGTCCTTGGTCCGCACTCGCCTGTTTCTCATTTTTTATGGCGTCCTTGCTTCTCTTTCTCCGCGCATTAATTTGTCATTTTGAGTGTTTTGTTTCTCTTTCGGAATGTGGTTTTGATAGGGCTGCTAATGGGGGCTGGGGGGGGGGGGGGCAAGAACTGTAGCGGTCGCGAGAGTAATGGGGGCTGGAGAGCCTGGATATTGATATTCTGTATGGGGAGTGGATGGGATTATGATATAATCATGTTTATTTTATAAATGTCAACGACTGAGCCAGATAAACAACGGCGCTAACTGACCGCTGTCCTTCTCGTTGCAGACTACCTGAGGATCCGCAAGAGCAAGCGGCCGGCGTCCAAGCTGGAGGAGGACCCGCCGCCCGCCCTGGTGAAGCGCACCAAGACGACGTCCTCGTAATGCTTTTCGGTCCCCGCGCCACCGCCGACAGCGCCGCTGCCTCCGCCACCAACTTCCTCTGCCACCACGCCCCCTCCCTGCGGCCGCGCCGCTCCATGCACTGCCCGGCACCCGCCCGAGGCTGCCTGCGCGCGGCGAGACAGGCGGGGGATCCACAGTGCCCCGAGGAGTGTGGCACCGAGGGCGGCCCGGGAGAGGAAGGAGCGACCACGGTCAAGACGCAAGGAATCCTCGACGGGCGTGTGTGTATGTGTGTGTGTGTGTGTGCCGCAAGTGGCTCCCTCTCGCCGCCCATGGTCT
This sequence comes from Penaeus japonicus, assembly GCA_017312705.2. Classification (NCBI taxonomy): domain Eukaryota; kingdom Metazoa; phylum Arthropoda; class Malacostraca; order Decapoda; family Penaeidae; genus Penaeus; species Penaeus japonicus. Next base: position 491,132 of record BOPN01000403.1, on the reverse strand, counting down.
TCGCAGCCGTCAAGATCTCAAGTTTCTGTCTTGCCCCGGGCCGCGGTGGTGCGAGGGCGGAATGCGCCGAGGCGAGCGGGCGGGCGGGCGTCGAAGGGCGGCGAAGGGCGCCTCCGGAGGTGCGACGTGCGAGCGGTTCGGTTGTGTTGCGGCGGCGGTGTTTCTGGTGCTCAAGACATTATATACACACTGGGAGAGACACTTGAGTGAAGTGATGGTCTGCTTGTAACACCGCCCGAGCCAGCACGCCCGCGCGGCCGCCGCGGACTCAGCCCGCCCTTCCTCCCCTGCCTCCCCCGAGTGGCCGGGGACGCCAACAAAACTCCATGATCTCACTGTTTGAACATTGTTTTTTTATGTAAATACTTATTGTATTTATTTCATATTCAGTTATTATGAGTGTGGTGCCAGCGTGCGTGCGTGCGCGTGCCGAGCGCGCTCGTCGGGACCGGTGCCAGGCTGAGTGCCAGCCGCCCGCGAGCCGCCGCCCGCGCCCAGGCTGCTGGGTCTCTTATACAAACTTTACCGTGATCCAAAGAAAGCTATTGGATATGCCCAAAGAAGCTGCATCGCGAGCACGCAAACTTGTGCCTTGGGTCGTTGGGACGCAAGGACCAGCTTTGCGTGAGTGGTCCACACATGCGCCTTCCTGTCAGAGATTACCAGTGTCCGATCTCATCAACTCTGAACACCATCTATATTTTTTTTATTATATATTTTTTTCTTTTCTCAAACCTTGTGCTCCTGAGCAAAGTTAATCTTCAATATTCACAGTACAAAATTTTTGTAACTATTTATAAACTTACTCATTTATTTATTGTAATACCTGAAGGTGTGTATGGGCTCTAACGTTATATGGTCACTCGGACTGTGGGCGGCGGTTGAGGGGATGGCCCTGCGCGGCTCCTCCCCCCACACCCCCACCGACCCGCACTTTGTTAAGTTTGCTCACAAGCCCATATTGCCACTTTTCCCCAACAATTGTACCGAGCACCCTGTCCCCCACGACCCCCTGTCCCCCCTCCCCCCGCGACCCCATCCTTCAACCCCCACCATGTCCCTTTACCCTCCACCCCACCCCCACCCCCGCTCCCCCTCCCGCAATGTACTCCACCAAACATCCCTCTGTTGTATTTATCAAGGAAAATTGAGCTTCGTTGTGGAGACAAGGATGACGTATCCCGATATATTGTGCTAAATTTGGCTCCCCCCTGACCCAGTAGCTCTGCCCTTCCCCCCTCCCTTTCCCCCTTCCCCCTTCCCCCTTCCCTCCCTCCCTCTCACCATTTTCTCTCTCTCTCTCTCTCTCTCTCTCTCTCTCTCTCTATATATATATATATATATATATGTATATATATATGTATATATATATATATATATATATATATGTGTATATATATATATGTATATATATATGTATATATATATGTATATATATATATTTGTATATATATGTATATATATATATATATATATATATATATAATTTATTTCTTGGTCTCTCTCACTCTTTCCTTCTATCTCTCACTCACTCACTTTCTCTTTTCCTTTTCCACATCGTCCACCCTCGTCCTCCATTGATTTTTGTTACTTATTTTCAATGTAATTCGTTCACTCATTATGATAATGTTGTTACTGGCAACATTGATGATAAGGATGTTGCCGCCATCCTCTGTCAGTGTGATACTTAAAGAGTTATTACTGTTGGAATACTTCGTGAGTTCACTTAGTAGCCTCAATATTTAGTAATTTATTCATTGTGTTCCCCCCCTTCTCCCCTCTCCCACCCCCCTCCCCCCATCAGACCTGCTACACCTGCGTCAGAGTTATCTGTATCAGTTGTACATTAAGTATGCGTGTATGTGTGTTCTTGTATATGATATATATATACATAGATATATATATTATGTATATGTAAGTATACATATCTGTTATACACGCACATGCACGTATATTTCCATGTACGTGCCTATGTACAAGCTATTACCTTGTTTGATGCCAAGGGTCAGTTTCCGCAAAAGGAAAGAGATTGTCCAGATTTGGATGTTTGTTTGTTTGGCTTGACTGTTACCTGCCTTGATATATCATAATACAAAGACTACAAGTTGTCGAACAATTGATCTCATTTTGGAAGCAGCGCTAATCTCGACTGCGATTGGTTCATGGGATCAAGTTGCCCCCGGCGCCCATGGCTCTCGAGTGGCCGTGGGCGTAGGCCTACATCAGCGGGGGTTGACCTCACGACCCATGAACCCCTCGCAGAGTGTCAGTTCTTGTGTAGTTTTGATAGATTTGAATATATATTTTTTCTCTGTCCTTTTTTTAAAAATCTTTATGCTGACTATATCGATATCATATTTTCTTGTTGATGTTTCTGTCTTTTATATAATGTTTACTGCCATGTCTACTACCATATTTACCTGTTTAACCTACCTGTATATTCCGGATGTAAGCCGCTAAGTAGTTCCCGATGCGGAGGCTGGCACCCACGTCTGCCTTTCGCCTGTCATATAACAGTTGAGTTAAGTAAGACGCCCACACTAACCCATGCTTCTGCCAGTGTTGTATGCCGCCGCCCCACGCCTTACACGCGCGGGGAGGCGGCCCGCTTGGCTTCGTAAAACCTGTTTGTAAACGCCGCGCCGACTACACTCGAGTCGCCGCGGTCTCTTGCAGGTCCCAATACCCTCCCCCTCCCCCCTCGGGACGCCCCAGGGCCTGCCTGCCTGCCTCGAGAGTAGTCCCAATGCAGTCACCTCGGCGATGGCGTTGCTCACATAAAAGGACATGTGAAACCATTCGAAAACTCGATATGGTTTCCTTTCCCAGTCGAGGTGGCTCTCTATGCCTCCTCCTCCTTCTCCACCTCCGTCAGGATGCAACAGCACTCGCCCGAGAGGAAAATCTGCAAGGCATCACTGATTGGCAGGACCCAAGGCTGCAGCGGAGGGAGGGAAGGGTGTCCGGGGCGCGTGTAGCAAGCAGCCTGTCGCTGGCCATACACCGCCTAGCTTCCACGCCGTACAATAGTCTTTTTTTTTTTACCCAGGATTCGTAACCAGTTTAACCAGCCCAGGGTTTGCACCTCATGACTCCCTCCTCCCCCTCTCTTATCCCCACCGCCGCACACTTGACGCCTCGCCGCCACCACGCTCGGTCCTAACATCTTGCCAAGGGAAGGTTTGTTGACTTTAGGCCAAGTGGACCGAGAGGTGGTAGCCAAGCAACGCGGTGTAGTGTTAGCACTAGGCGTTTCCAGGCTACGGACGAGGCATTTCTTTCGTATTCGCCTTTCCCATCATCCGTAGAGGGCCACTTTCGGTGGCGAGTAAGCGGTGGACACAGGGAGGGAGAGGGAGAGAGAGAGAGAAGGAGGTGCCCCTGTCTTAGTCGATATGTCCATTTCTTGGCTTCTTAGTGATAGTGCCAAAGGACCCCTTGCTGGCAGATTTGGAAAATGCATTTTTTTTCTTTGAATTTGCAGTCCCATCAAGAATCACTATGTTGTAATATTGAACATATAGAAGTTAAAAATCTGTTTGTTTTTTATGACTGCAATGTCGCAATGGTCCTGGCATAGGTACCCTCATTCTACACTTCATTTTCTTATTCTGTTTTACGTATATAGCTTTTCTTGTTCTAACACTGACAATCAATGTTTTTGTTAGGTAAAGTTGCCCTCAGGTACACAGAGATGATTCATACACTTAAATTTTTATTTTTTATCTTTTTAATTATTGTTATTATTTTTGTTTTGAATTCCTGTACTAATTAATAGCTACAAGAGAATTTTCATCTGAAAATGTGCCTAAGATTTACTATCAATATAAGTGTTATGTTGATGTCTGCTTAGCCACCAGAAGAAGACTATAATCCACATATATATTTTTTTGTTCTCATTTTCCCTCACTCTGTCTCAGAACAAATAGTAGACTCTTCATTTATATAATAGCCCAGTGTGTCAGTATGACAATATCCCAAGCACCTTCCGATGTGTGGCTAAGCATCGTCAGGCCAAGTTGTTTGTGCTTGTTCGCCGCATTGAAGACCTGGCCTCGCTCACAGGTGCTCTCTCTCAACACCTGTGATGCCCTTGGAGCGTTTTTTTAATATGTCTCAGGTAAATCTTGACTGAGATTACCACGATGTCGTAAAACAAACAAAACATGTAAAAGTGATTATTGCCCCAGGTATTTTGTTTTATTTGTTTTCTTGTCTTTTTTT
>BOPN01000403.1:476908-479408 GCA_017312705.2 Penaeus japonicus | reverse complement strand
CCTCTCATGTGACGTAATAACTGAGCATGGTGCTACTGATACAGCTGATAAGAACGGCGACGCATATTATAATGAGATCTCTACATTCTAATTCTAAGGCTAGCAGCATCAAGAGTCCAGGCTGGATACTGAACAAAAAATGAATTATAAATGAACTCATGAATAAGAAAAACTTGATAATAAAATCTGATGATGGGTATCGTGACATTGGTACTGGTAACAATGAAAATCATAACGATAGTAGAAAATATAATAGAAATCATGACTAAATGATGACAGTTATTGTAAGAATGATAATTATCATTATAATCATTATCATTTTATCATCATGATTATGATAATGGGAATAATAATGGTAATGGCACTGATAATGATAATAATGATAAGAATGATTATGATCATAATAGCAATAATGATGATGATAGTTATAATTATCTTCCCCAGTACTATTTATAGTAATATACTTATTGTTATCAATACTGTTCTCATTTTTCTTTCTATTATTATCATTCTTTATATATTTATTGAAACTCCCATTATTATTATAATCATTATCATTACTTCCATTATTATTATTATTATTGTCATTATTATTATTTCTATTATCATTTTCATTATTATTTTTTTATTATTATCATTAATATTATCATTATTATTATTTCTACTGTTATCATTTTCATTATCATATCTTTTTATTATTATCATCATTTTATTATCATTATCATTATCTTTATTAATATCATCATTACCATTACTAACTTCATTGTCATTATCCTTACTATCACTATTATTCTTTTTATTATTATCATTCCCATATCATTTTTATTGTCTTAGTTGCTTTCGAAATCTTATTCTAATTCTCCTACTTCTTTATGTCATTATCATTATGATTATTGTTGATATAAGTATTAGTATCATTATTCTGTTATCATTATCATCATTATTAATGTCACTTATATATTAATATTATTATCATAATCATAATAGCGATTTTCGGTTCAACAATATTATCTTCATTGCTATAGTGATGAAAACAATGATAATAATAATAATAATGACAATAATGATATTTACAATAATAATAATAGTAGTAGTAGTAGTAGTAGTAGTAGTAGGAGTAGTAGTAATAATAATAATAATAATAATAGTAATAATGATAATAACAATAATAATGATGGTAATGATAATAATAATGATAATAATAATAATAATAATAATAATAATAATAATTATAATAAAGATGATAATGATAATGATAATAATAATAATGATGATAATAATAATAATAATAATAATGACAATGGTAATAATTAAAATGATAATTATGATATTGATAATGATTGTGATAATGATAATGATAATGATAATAATAATAATAATAATAATAATAATAATAATAATTATAATAATAATAGTAATAATAATAATGATAATAATAATAATAATAATAATAATAATAATAATAATAATAATAATAATAATAATAATAATAATAATAATAATAATAATAATAATAATAAAGATAATGATAAGGATAATAATAATGATAACAATAATAATAATAATAATAATAATGATGATAACAGTACTGAGAATGATAAAAATAAATGATAACAGCAAAGATGATAATCATCATCAGAATGAAAAGTATTATTATCATCCTCCTCATCGTCATCAATATCATCATTATCATTATTATTCTCATCATTATCCTCATCAATATTATAATCATATTTATTAAAATCATCATTCTGGTTATTATAATTATCATCATGAAAATAATAATGACAGATCTAATAACCAAGAAATACTAAGAAAAATATTCTTGCATCGGTATTTTTGCCAGGATTGAAGATAATTATGATAACATTAATAAAAATAACAATATCATTAATAATGGTCACAGATAAAGATGATCAGAACAATTATGATAATAATAATGATAATGATACTAACTGCAGTAGAGGTGCTATTAAGTGTTTTAGTGGTTGTAATACTTTTAATAATGATAATGATAATGATAATAATGATGATGATAAGGATGATGGTAATGATGATAATGGAAATAATGATACTGATGGTAGTGATGATAATAATGATAATGATAATGATAATTATAGTGATCATGATATTACTACTACTACCATCACCAGCGCTACTAATGATAATAATGATATTGGTGATAATGATAAGTATAATGATGAAAATAATAGATATGATAGTGATAATACTAATGATGATAAGGATAGTAATACAATTATGATAAAGAAAGTGATAATGATTATGGTAATAATGATGATTAATTGAGAACGATGATAATGATGAAAATAACAAAAATGATGATGATAATAATATGGTGATTGTGATAATAATAACTGTTATCATTATAAAGATAATGGTAACTATAATGACGATGATGACAGTCATGATGTTCATGATAGTAAGTATTGTAAAATGATAATGATGATAATAATGGTGATAGAAATGGTGATGATGATAA
>BOPN01000403.1:444408-446908 GCA_017312705.2 Penaeus japonicus | reverse complement strand
TATATATACACACACACACACATATATATATATATACATATATATATACATACATATATATATATATATATATATATATATATATATATATATATATATATATATATATACATATATATATATATATATATATATATATATATATATATATATATATATATATATGCATGTATATACAAACATAAGTCTGTGTGTGTGTGTGTGTGTGTGTGTGTGTGTGTGTGTGTGTATGTGTGTATATATATATATATATATATATATATATATATATATGTATATGTATTTTTATATGTATATACATATATATATATTTATACCTTTTTTTTTTTTTTTTTTTTTTTATATATGTTTTTTTTTTTATATGTATATATATATATATATATATATATATATATATATATATATATATATATATATATATTATATATATATATATTCAAATATCTCTATCCCTTCCCATCTATCTATCAATCTAATCAGAGTGCTTGCATTACATGAGTGGTTCTCGAAGTAGGGGACTCGCCACATCATGGATGAAGAGGAGTGGGGAGAGGAGGGGGAGGAGCGGGGGAGGGGGAGGGGTGCGTATGAGATTTCCTGCGGCCGTAATGTGCTCACCAAATGTCTTGTATCAATAACGTATGCCTTCCCACCACTATGCATATGCACTAATACGCTGAGTAATTTTCAACATAAGAACAAAATAATGATGTTGTTACTGTTTTTGTTGTTATTCGTAATACTATTACTATTAGTCATATACTATCTATCATTAGTCAATGGTTATCATCATTATTAGTATTAGTGTCATTATCATCATTTCCATTATAAGCAACATCTCAAACTTTATTAAAATTTTGTCATTATAAAACATTAAACATTATAATCGTTATCATATCAGTTACATCATTTACATCAATATCAACATCAATTATTGCTTTATCATTGACATCACCGTTATCCTCAGGATCACTTTTCATTATCGTCATCATCCCTATCCACCATTTTTGTCTTGATTCCGAGAGTATTAATAATGGCACAATAGAAATACTAAAGAGAGTGATAATATCAATGATAAGAAAATAAGGCCTGAAAATTAGATGAAAAACTGCCTCTATATAAGTAAATGATCACGACTACGATAGTAATCCTTCGTGAAGAAAAGGAAAAAAGAAAAGAGAGAAAGATAGAAAGAAAGAATATACCTGCACCCCCTAACCACATGTGACATCACCATGACAACTGACATCACAACACCGTAATGTTGTCACCACCGTCACCCCAGCACTCCACCCTCCACGCAGAACCCCCATTTCCTCCCCTTTCGAAAAAAAAAACTCTACATTCCCACACCAATCTCCCCTTTTTATACATTTTTTGTATCAATCTCTATTTCCTTCTCACGCTCGTCTGCCGCCCTGCTGGTCGTGTGTGTGTGTGTCGCTGGGGGGGTACGCCTCTCCCCCTCCCCACATTTCCACTCTCCTCTCCCCTTCTCTCCTTTTCCTTCTCTTCTTCTTTCTTCTACCCTTTTTCACTCGCCTCCTTCCCTTCCCCTTTCCTTTCCCCTCTCTTTTCCTTATTCTTCTTCCCTCCCCTCTTCCCTGCCTCTTGCCCTCTTTCATTCCTCTTCTCTTCTTCCTCTCATCCTCTCTCTTCTCCATCCCCTTCTCTCCACTGCCCTCTCCCTTTTCCTCTCCCATCTCCCCCCTCTCTCTTTCTCCCTCAACTCATCCTCCCTTTCCCCCTCCCCACTCCCCCCCCCCTCCTTCGAAAGTCTCAGCCCTCCTCTCCCTCTTTTGGCAAAGGTTGATATGCGGTTTATAATTTTATGGATGATGTAGAGGTGGTTATATTATACAAGGGTGCACGTGAAAGTATTTTATACACAAGTGAATAATGTATGAATGGATTAAGATGCATTTTTGAGAAGCTTTTATAGATACAAGGAAATGAACACACACATACACACACACACACACATACACACACACATAAACACATAACACACAAACACAAACACAACGACACACATACACAACTGCAAACACAGAGGCAAGGTTTCGTGCACAGAGGAACGCACATGAACGCACACACAAACACGCCCATCCCCCCTTCCCTAATGGCTCGAAGGGGGCACACCGAGTCCCACGGTCGGATCCCACTTTTCCCTCCCCTTCCCCCTCTCCCCCCCGACCACTCATCCCCCCCCCCCGACCACTCATCCCCTCTCCCCCCCGACCACTCATCCCCTCTCCCCCCCCCCGACCACTCACCCCTCTCCCCACCAACCACTCATCCCCCCCCCCCCCCCCCCCCACTCCCGACCACTCATCCCCTCTCCACCTCCGACCACTCTATGCCCCCCACCACCCCACCTCACCCCGACCTCTCTTCCCCTCTTGTCTACCCCCTCTTCCCAACGTTTATTCTTCCCCTTTGTCGTCCCTGTATGTCTCTCTTTCATCCCTGATACACTTGTCAGAGGGGCGGCTTTTAT
>BOPN01000403.1:430745-434203 GCA_017312705.2 Penaeus japonicus | reverse complement strand
ATATATATATATACACACACACACACATATATATACACACACATACATATATATATATGTAGATGTATGTGTGTGGTTGTGCATGTATCTCTATCTAATCAATACATGCACATTGCATCATATCTCCTAACATATCCCTTACGAACTACACGTACACCTTCTAATGCCAGACTCATGTCGCACTTATGGAGTCGTTCCCTTTCACACCAAAAGAGTCCCCGCAACGACCACTGCCTTCAGGGAGGATCGAACTCCCGGCCTCTGGTTTACTAGACCAGCGCTCTAGCCACTGAGCTATGAAGGCAGATACGGGCGAGGGTTACCATTAACGAAATTGATTTGTAACAGGTGTGTCCATATATACAGGTGTGGCGGGACTGTGGGATGTTAGTAACTTCTGTTTTCGTGAGATTGAAATGGTTGATTTAAAGAATTACATATTTTTGATTAATTTAAAGGTAAATTACCCTTGCCTCACCACCTATCTTAAATGTTGGTTATCCGAAAACGAAATAATTCACTTACTCTATCTTCGAGCCTGAGTGAAAACAAAACATTGCTGACTTTACGCAAGAATTTTGTTACTAAATGTTACCTCGTACCTCGTATCGTCTCGAGATGACAGGTTGCCTTGCCATCAAGAACGAGATAACATCGTCATTACTCCTTGAGCGTTCGGAGGAATAGGTGACTTGAAGAAAACGTTGAGCTAAAAAATCGAGAAATTTCGAACTACCAGTGAAGATTTTACCCCGATATTAAAATGGTAGTCGACATTTCCAGGGTTTTTCGAATAAGAAAACTCGGAATTTGCCCGTATAAATTCATATAATAACGAGAGGCAAAATTATACGTTCCTGGATTTAACACCAACTGGGATGTCATGCTGAGCCAATCCACAGGCTGACACCTCATCGCAGAGCTGACGAGTGCGCTATATCGCACAAAGTTTTCTCTTGAATCTATCTTATCAACGGTGTCCACGTGGGTGAGTTCGGTGTAATAACAAGGTACACAATTCGAGGGAAATGATTTACTAAAGTCTTTTTTTGAGACGTAAATTCCGCTACAATCAGCACTTAAATGATGAGTCAGTGATAAAAAAACAATTATCGGTTTTATCGCTCTGCTTTACCGAGTCATCGCTAGTTCCTTGGTAACACATCTTCACTCGGGTGTTCTTGCAAGACCTCGCTGCAACGCCACTCGCCCAAGTATTCTTAACTTGTTGATCAGATGGCGCTGGCGGCATGATTAGCTCATTTGTCTTCTACGTTAATCTTGTAAAAGAATATAGAATCACTGTTATTGTTGATTAAAGGAATATGATGACGCTGGGAAACGTGTCAATATTGACTACAACACATCAAATGCTTTCGGAGGGACAGACTCTGAAGGCGATTACGCGAGAATGAGACCATAAAATCCAAAAGATCTAAGAATTCTGCCATCAGAGTAAATTGCAATCAGGACGATATTTACCGGCAGAAGGATGATGTTCACGAACTAATGTAACATTAGCTGCTTCCATATCTCTATAAACTAATTCAACTAATTGATCTCTTTGTGACATTTTAATTACTCGACCAATTTACTGTTTATTAATTTTGTCGATGGCCGCTGACCGCGCCAAAGTTCGCTTCTTGCAAAGCCTGCACTTGAACAGTTATCACTTCATAAGCAGGGTTTCCTCGTAAGAACCTTATGATTTTTTCTATTTCAATTATGATTGTAATTAATGTTCAAATTAAACCAGCAAATGTTTTGAACCCATATAAGGATAATATTCCCTGCTTCGAAATACATATAAAGAGACAGTAATGCTATTGTGTGTATGCACCTATCGTGTGGTTTGTTTAACAGTTTATCTGGATGTTTCATATCAACACCATTACCTGCAACAACAGCTAATTAAGACATCAATTAAGCTATTGTCAAACGAACCAAGAGGATTCAGGCCTTTTTGTGGTTTTCCTAAGCTCAATTACAGCAAAGCTTTAGCAGCAACAAACCAACGTCCAATTAACCCACACCACAGCCTGCAAAAGGGTATGGCAACGACCCGTCCGAATCCCCAAGAAAGACTACCCTACCCTACCCCCTACCCCCCAGGTCGAACATACCCTCCACTTCTTCTCACGCCTCATAACACCTTTCCTTTGTTCCTGGTTCTCATGCCACCTTGCGCGCACTGACCTTTTTAGCCGAGTCCTTCCCACCGCCTCCTCCTTCCTGGCGCCACCGCACCTGTCGAGGAGGGCGCGGCTGGAACGGAACACTCTCGCCCGGGCACCACCACCTCCTCCGCCCGTGGTGGGAACCCGCCCGCGCCTCACGGAGTGTGGGAAATGCTCTTACCACTTTGATTCACACTTTCGGTCGAACTCTTTCCATTCGGATTCCAACTCTTCGTATGCTACAAGGACTCGGGCATTCCGTCCGGGCACGTCAGGAGGAAGTACGAAAATACGATTTTTAAACTTGAATAAACTTCCAACAATATCAATTCCAAGTCGGATTTCACTCGCCTTCATACCAACGCTAACTTCAACTCTAACCCCCTTCTAACCTCGACTTCTAAATGCTCTTCGTAAACAACCCGTACACTCGCCTGGGCATATGTTGTCTCTCGTGGGAACCCGCGTGTGATGAAGTGTGAGAATACAGTGCCAACGACCTCTCGCTGCGAAGAGCCGAGCTGATTTTGTCTGCGTTGATGTTTTCGTGCATGGGCGCTGCTCTCAACGTCACTCGGAATCGTTGCCGCTGCTGTTGGTAGGTTTGGTTGGTATCGTGACTGTTGTCGGTATTGTGTCTGTCTTTATTATTGCTGTTTTTGCTTCTGTTGTTATCATAATTGCTATCGTTATCATTATTATTACTATTGTCACTATTATTACTACTATCGTTACTATTACTATTATCATTATCCTTGTTTTGTCATTATGATTATAATTATGATTTTCGTTATCATTACTGTCAACAGCATAAACATGGACATCATCATGATCATCATCATTATCATAATTATAATTATCAATATCCTTCTTCTCGTTGTCCTTATCATTGTTATCCTTATGCTGTCGTTGTCGCTGTTTTCATAATTGTTTTCATTGTTATCATCATTATTATAATTATTATCATTTTTATAATTATTATTATCACTATCATTATGATCATCATCACCATCGTCATCATCATCATCATCATCAATATGAGCATCATCATTATCATTGTGTTTATAGTAGTAGCAGCAGTTGCAGTAGTAGTAGTCACAGTAGCCCTGTTATTCCTGTTATTGTTATCACTGTTACTGTTACCATCCGAATTTATGAGAACCATTACAAATAACTTGATATTCGCACCAGCTGTCATCATTACAATTATAATGATTGTTATCATTATTACGATTATGTTATAAGTACCTTTATCATGATCAATAAAACCTTCATTATCAT
>BOPN01000403.1:403245-405745 GCA_017312705.2 Penaeus japonicus | reverse complement strand
AGTGAAGTGGGTGTAACTAGATAGCCAAGGATGAGAGAATGGAAGTGCAGGGTGAGCTTGGTTGGGCACAGGGAGGGGGTCGAGGAGGGGGTGGTCCCGGGTAGGGGCACAGGGGCGAGGAGAGAGCATAGGGGTATCTTGTGTCAGCTATGATCCCTCTTGATGTCTGATGACCGAATCCACCGTGTCATGAGAGCGAGCGGAGCGCGGTGGCAACAGCGGCTGATTGTTGGTGCGCTTTTTCTGGGCTTCGACTCCTGTTTCGTGTTTTCTGTGGCATTCGTTACGTTTCTAAATTTCGTTGCATTATCACTCGTTAAGAATACAAAGGGCGAAACACATGCATCCTTTGGCAACAATACGTCCGCTGGTTACAGAGGTGTTTGTTTTTAGTCAGCCATCTCTTTAAGTGACGTTAATCCTTTGTCTTGCGGCGCCTCTTGCAAACCTTCTCTTATTATTCTAATGGTTGCTCTCTTAATTGCAAAAGGAAATGTTTTCTAACCATCTGAAATTTTTTCATCCTTTATGCAGTCCTATTTTATGATATACCTAACATATGTTCACCTCTCTACAACGTCTTACTTTTTTTGTGTCGCTATAAACTTTTAATCACCCCGACATGCATCATTATCCGAGCTGCAACGCTTTTTCGTGCAGGTTGCAGCATCATTTCTTTTCTCGGCCCAAACCTGCTTTTCCTCTCCTAGCACTCCTCTCCTCCGGCGTGAGCTCGGGCCGAGGTCCTCCTTCCTCCCGCGGGATCACGGGGATGCAGCGGAGGGGAAGGAAGTGCGTGCCGCCGGGGAGGGAAACAGGATGGAGGGAAAGAGGAGCAGGAACTAATGTGTTGGTGTTCGGCTGATGCCCGCCCGCCCGCCCGCCCGACCATGGCAGCTGCTGTGTTGTAGCGGGCATTGTCTTGGCTTGCTGTTTTTCATTCACTTGCCATAACTCTGCTGTCTCCAATCTCTCTTAAAGGTGCGCGGCTCCTGGTCAGCAGATGGCTTAGGAATCTGGTATCCGTTGGTGTCCGCCGGTCGCGTGCTCTGCCCGCTATATTAATTTTAATCAGACCGTGTTAACCTGGGGGAGCGGCGGCTTCGAGTTACAGGAGAAACTAAATACCAATAACTTTAAATCTCTCGGCCATTACTTCTCCCATCGCCGCGGTCATTCCTCGCTCCTTGAGACTCTGTACCGAGTGGACACCTGGTGCCCGCATGCGCGCCCGCACCACGTGGCGAGGGTCAGCACGCGTGAAAATACGTGTTCCGCGCCGGGTTCCTCGCGCGCGCTCTTTCCCTGCAAAATTTCCTAGAAAAAACAAAGCCGCTTCCCCTTCGTCGTTCCAGGAAAAGAAATTCCTAGGCTTTTGCAGTAGATCTTATTCCACATTTCTCGTAATTTCATATTTCATGTGAATTATTCCATCACCTGGCTTATTTACTTTCGGACTCTTGATATCAGCTTTATAATAACTAGAACGAGCAATATTTAGTTAAACTCTTACACCCAATCTGACCAACCACTCCGAACCATTCAATGCCTATCGTTTCATAATAACCTAACACGGCAATCCAACTTACTACATAGAATTCCAGTGCATCACTCGACCCTCTTACATGCAGCACGGGCCTTCATCAACGACCAATATTATGCAACATAACATCCGGAAACCAAAACAAAACTTCTCGACACGTAGCATTTACCTTCAACACGAACCTCGCTCGTAAATCACTTATCCCGGCGCACTCCCTTTCAACACAACCTCCTGGCAGTCGTTTGCAGTGGGAAGGGAGAGAGGGAGGGCGGAGGGGGAGGGGGGAGGGAGGACGGGGAGGAGAGAGGGAAGGAGGGGAGGAAAGGAGGGGGGAGGGAGGGAGGGAGGAGGGAGGAGAGAGGGAAGGAGGGTGGGAGGGAGGGAGGGGGGAGGGAAGAAGGGAAGGAAGGGAGGGGGGAGGGAAGGGGAATGGGGAGAGGGAAAAGGAGAGGGGTAGAGAGGGAGAAGGAGAGGGGTAGAGAAGGTGAAGGAGAGGGGTAGAGAGGGAGAAGAAGAGGGGTAGAGAGGGAGGAGAGGGGGAGAGAGAGAAGGAGAAAGGTAGAGAGGGAGAAGGAGAGGGGTAGAGAGGGAGGAGAGAGGTAAAGAGGGAGAAAGAGAGGGGTAGAGAGGGAGAATGAGAGGGGCAGAGAGGGAGAAGGAGAGGAGTAGAGAGGGAGAAGGAGAGGGGTAGAGAATGAGAAGGAGAGGGGTAGAGAGGGAGAAGGAGAGGGGTAGAGAGGGAGAAGGAGAAGGGTAGAGAGGGAGAAGGAGAGGGGTAGAGAGGGAGAAGGAGAGGGGTAGAGAGGGAGGAGAGAGGGAAAATGAGAGGGGGAGAGAGGGAGAAGAAGAGAGTGAGAGGAAGAGAGGGAGAGGAGGAGAGGGAAAGGGAGAAGGAGAGAGGGAGGGAGGAAGAGAGAGAGAGGGAAAGAGGGAGGGAGGGAGGGAGGGAGAGAGAGA
>BOPN01000403.1:393245-395745 GCA_017312705.2 Penaeus japonicus | reverse complement strand
TGGCGTTGGTGGATGTCCGACAATTACTTAACAGAAGGAGACAAATTAGCGCAGGAGTCCACTTGGGTGCGACGAAGACCTGCCATAACCGCCGGAAGGGGTCGTGGTGTCGCAGGGAAGGGCTGAACGACCTCCGAGGGTCAGTGAGTGATGGTGACCCGACGCCTCGCGAACCTCAAATGACCCGGGCGACAAATGGCGGGTGATGGCTGGTTCCTGTCGGGCCGGCGAGGGGAGAGGCAGGAAGGGGAAACAGGGCGAACTCCTGATAAAAGCCAAGAGCGAAGGGTGAAGGAGAGGACGAGAGGGTGGCTGATGGAGAGACCGAGGGCGAAGGAGACATTTAAAACAGGAAAGGGATTGTAAACACGGTGCCAGGGAGAGAGGGGGAGGAGGGGGATGGGGGTTAATGAAACTGAAGGAGTCGCTTTGCATTCCTCACTTTTAACAAGCTCTAAAAACATATGCAACACACACACACACACACACACATTATAGTCTATTGACTCTAACTTAAGCCCCATTGTTTACAAATCTAGCGATGACCTGACCTGTCTCACTGTTAGTCTATACGTTATCTGTCTATGGAATATATACGTATATATATTCACAATTAAGATTGCCTTGGAATCTGAGAGAAAGACAACGCCCAAAAGCTCAAGTTAAAATCGAAAGAATATAGTCTTCATTCCGATAATCTAAACCAAGAACACAATCCATGCATCGAGAGGCACTTATGCTTGACGAAAGAAAATTTTGTACATGTGTGTGTGTGTGTGTGTGTGTGTGTGTGTGTGTGTGTGTGTGTGTGTGTGTGTGTGTGTGTGTGTGTGTGTGTGTGTGTGTGTTGCATAAACACCGGATAGCAACGAACCATAGACGAAGCGGGAAGCGGCGACACTCCACACAATGGGGCCAGCCATTGCCGCAACGTAAACAACCCTTTAGGACCTGTGTGAATTCCTCTGCAACAAAGGCTGGCGAGACGGGCGGACCGGGAACACAGGAGCCATACGTGACGCGGATGTGAGGGCGTGATGCCATGTTGAAATGTTGAGTCTAGTGATCAAGTCCGGTGTTGTCGGTCGTGTAAATCATACAATTTCAATATCATTTCAATGCTTGTTATACTGTCAGGAGTATCTGACTGCTTGTGTATAATGCTGATGTGATGTGTCTTAACAGCGATCTGCTTTGTTACAGTATTTACAGAAAAATACAAAAATTGTGGAGCAAGGGTCACTATTCTTAAAAAAAATATTTTTCGGGTAAAATTAACGTCCTTTGTCCGAATTCACGGCAAAACAGTCACACGCCAGATACACTTTTTGTAACATAACACCGAGAGTGACTCCCACATATAACCGTTTTAATGTTTGTTAACCGAGTAACGGTAATATCTTGAACGTTCGACTTTACATTGATGCTGGGAAATTATTGGGAGAGGGAGAGAGAAAGAGAGAGAAAAGTGAGGTATATAAAGGGAAGGAGAGAGAGGAAGAGGAGAGGGGGAGGGATATATATAGAGAGAGGGAGGGAGAGGGAAGGATATAGAGAAAGGGAGGAAGAGGGAAGGATATATAGAGAGGGAAAAAGAGTGAACGATATATATAGAGGGAGAGAGAGAGGGATATATAGAGAATGAGGGATATAGAGAGAGAACGAGGGGAGGGAAGGAGAGCAAGAAAGCAGGAGAGAGAGAGAGAGAGAAAGAGAGAGAGAGAGAGAGAGAGAGAGACTGTGAGAAGAAGAGGGAGATGGACAGGGGGAAGGAGAGAAAGATAGAAAGAGAGAGAGAGAAGAGAGTGAAAAAGAGAGAGAGAAGAGAGAGAGAAAGAGAGTGAGAAAGAGAGAGAGAAAGAGAGAGAGAAAAGAGAGAGAGAGAGAGAGAGAGAGAGAGAGAGAAGAGAGAGAGAGAGAGAGAGAGAAGAAGAGAGAAGAGAGAGAGAGAGAGAGAGAGAGAGAGAGAGAGAGAGAGAGAGAGAGAGAGAGAGAGAGAGAGAGAGAAAGAAGAGACTGTGAGAGGAAGGGGAGATGGACAGGGAAGGAGAAAGATAAAGAAGAGAGAGAGAGAGAGAGAGAGAGAGAGAGAGAGAGAGAGAGAGAGAGAGAGAGAGAGAGAGAGAGAGAGAGAGAGAGAGAGAGAGAGAGAGAGAGAGAGAGAGAGAGAGAGAGAGAGAGAGTGAGAGTGAGAGTGAGAAAGAGAGAGAGAGTGAGAGAGAGAGAGAGAGAGAGAGAGAGAGAGAGAGAGAGAGAGAGAGAGAGAGAGACTGTGAGAGGAGGAGGGAGATGGACAGGGGGAAGGAGAGAAAGATAGAAAGAGAGAGAGAGAGAGAGAGAGAGAGAAGAGAGTGAAAGAGAGAGAGAGAAGAGAGAGAGAAAGAGAGAGAGAAAGAGAGAGAGAGAGAGAGAGAGAGAGAGAGAGAGAGAGAGAGAGAGAGAGAGAGAGAGAGTGAGAGAGAGAAAGAGAGAGAGAGTGAGAAAGAAAGAGAGAGAAGAG
>BOPN01000403.1:385745-388245 GCA_017312705.2 Penaeus japonicus | reverse complement strand
TGGAGGTACTGGTGATGAAACTCGCTTCCTCTCTCCTCTCCTTTTCTTTCTCTGTTCGCACTGTCTGTCTGGCTGTTTGCCTGTCTATCTGGTAGTCTCAGTCTCTGTATGTGTCTCTTTTTCTCTGTTTCTCTCTCTCGCTGTCCCTCCTACTCTCTATTTCACTCTATTTTCCCCTCGTCGTAAACTAGAAATTAATCACACACGGGAAAATATGCTATATATCATAAACAATACCACACTGTCTATCGTTCCTTTTCACGTCCACTTATTTGGAGAGGAATTCGCGGTAGACAAGAAACTACGAAGAAGGGAATACGAACACAAGAGCTTATCAAAAACTCCATATACTAATTTAAAGCTGTTTCAGTATCAGTCCAAGACCAAAACAGATACTGAAAAATCATGCATCGAAAATCCTTCTCTCGCTCTGTGATACATTCCTCTGACATAAATGAATTTTGTGATTTATAACGCACATTTGCATAATAGCTCTTATAGACGTGCCCGACACAATAACGCACAGCCAGACACTTACACGGACATAGACATATTATAGCGAATAGAAAAGAAAAGAGTAGGAATAAAAAAAACACGCATACAGGATCCAAGCATTAATATTCGAGACGTATTCAAATGTGTATTCGGCCTTTCCAGCGAGAGGGAGGGGGTGGGGGTGGGGGGAAAGGGGGGAGGGTTGAACCACGTGACCAGGATTTACAGGAGACGCCACGGAGTGTATGGGAGTGGGAGGGGGAGGGGAGGGGGAAGGGGGGTGGAGGAGAAAGGAGATGGTGATAGAAGTGGTTATAATAGTTGTAGTGAGTGAGTTGCAGTGATAGAGATAGTGAAAAAAATCATGGTACTGATTTTGTGATGAAGATAAGGTTGAACCACGTGACCAGAAGTTGTGAATGAGAAAGCGGGCGGGCGGGGGTAGGGGGTAGGGGGGGAGGGGAAGAAGAGGAGTTGTACTAGAACGGTTGTAGTGGTCGTATGTAGGTTGCAGTGGCAGAGGCGGATTTGGGTGAAATTTTCGGTATTGATTTAGAACTTCTTTCGTTACAGGAATCTTCAAGAGGAGTCGTAACGCGAGCGGGAAGAAGACGAGGCTCTATAGTATGCTGTTGACCATTTGTAGATTGCAGTTCTGGAGATATATTAGTGAGAAAGTTTTGGTAATTTTATCCCAAGTCTGTTTGGTAAAAAAAAAAAGGAAAAAAACAAATCATTTGGGAGTATTGTAACGGCCAAGGAAAGGAAAGGATTGTGGTTGGTAGAATGTGGTGGTGGTTGGGTGTGGCTCGCGGATTCAGATAGGGTGTCAGGTATGGTGTCATGAGGCGGTTAGATAGGAGGATCAGGTAGAGTGCTAGGAAAGGCTCAGGTAAGGGCAAGGGGGCAGAGAGAGAGAGAGAGAGAGAGAGAGAGAGAGAGAGAGAGAGAGAGAGAGAGAGAGAGAGAGAGAGAGAGAGGGAGAGAGAGAGAGAGAGAGAGAGAGAGAGGAGAGAGAGAGAGAGAGAGGGGGAGAGAGGGAGAGAGGGAGAGGAGAGAGAGGGAGAGAGAGGAAAAGGGGCAGAGAGGGAGAGGGGGAGAGAAGGAGAGATACAGGTAAAATGACAGGGACGAGAGGAAAGGCAAAGGTGGACTGAAGAAGAAACGTGTTTTTACATAAACGAACTGCCAAGAGCAAGTCAACCCTTCCGCAGAGGTTGTCGCCGAAGAAATGAAATCAGAAGCAGTAAAAAAAAAAAAAAAAGAAGAAAAAAGAAACGTCTTTCATCCCCCCCCCCAACTCGGCGCGTGGCGTCTCCTCCCGGCCAGGGTGATAGGCCTAAGGTGTGTCAAGCGGGATGGCCGGCCTATTGATGCGGTTCCTCCGAGCCGACTTTCTTTCTCCTTGGTCACCGCTCCGCTCCCTCTGTGGCGACCTGCGTGATGTCGTTGTGGCTGCTAACCTAACCCTCCGTGTGACCGCCTGTTACTTGCTTGTTTCGACGACAATAAATCCGAAGAGGTGGTTCTCTAGTAAAATCTCAAGTATGCGGAAGCCATAAACATATCATCAGGCGGCTGAAGGGGAATCGAAACTCGAAACTGCAAAGATGAGAAGATGTGAAGATGTGAAGATGTGAAGATGTAGAATGTTGCAGATCAAGAACTTGAAAAGAACTTCAGGCTGAAAGGAAGAATGAAGATCTATTCAATAATATTTTATTTCAATGATAATTTTACTTTACAATAATAATTTAATATTTTACAATATTACCTCGCTTGTTCGTACAGCACAAAGGTTTCTGAACGAAATAGACATAATGACAAAGGTATCGTCTGTGCACATGAGCCATGTCATGAATACGTTATATATTAGTGTCCTGCACGTGCGGCCATTAGTATAATGAGATGCTTAATGAGCACATTTGATTTCGTGCCGTGCGGGTCACAGTTCACCTTACGTCTAGGGGGTCATAGCTTGGCGCCGCGTGCTTGTAGTCTATGC
>BOPN01000403.1:375745-383245 GCA_017312705.2 Penaeus japonicus | reverse complement strand
GCGAGACAGAGAGACAGAGCCAGAGAAACGGAGAGAGCGAGACAGAGCAAGACAGAGCCAGACAGAGAGACAGAGCCAGAGAAACAGAGAGAGTGAGACAGAGAAACAGAGAGAGCGAGACAGAGAATGAAACAGAGTCAGACAGAGAGATAGCAGCAAAGAAACAGAGAGAGAGAGAGACCTCCGACAAAAGCAACACGGAAAGCGTCATGCCCAGCCCCGCCGTCCGAGGACCACCCTCACGCCCGTACTAGTGCTCGCTTCCCCGCCTTTGGCACTGCCTACGAAAGGCGAACAACAAGATGGTGATCAAGATGGAGGAACCAGCCACTCCTAGTCCCTCGACAGACGAAGGGACTATCTCCAAGACGGCGATCAATCTCTTTCACTGCTCGTTCATTCTCAGCCCACCAAGGTTAAGGCTCTGGACGCCAGTGCAAGGGTCAATAACTTTCTAAAACACTAAGGGGATCTGATACTCTGATTACGAGGAGGATTGGACACCTCGCTCAGCAGGTGGCATTGAAATCTGCTGCTTTAAAAGTGGAAATGTGATCCGTTTTTTTTTCTTCTTTACGGATTATTGATTTTAGGTACTGATTACGATTAGGATATTACGTTGTTCAGTAAAATCAAGACGGAAACTCCATTCGACATAAATACATATCTCACAACTTATTTCGACCATTGTATTAGTCTTATCATTGCATTCCGGTATTGTAGATATTCTTATGATAATGATTATTGTTCTTATTCCATTCTTTTTATCATACCCTTCCGATTTTCTTATCGTCCCTATAATCCTCAGTATTCATATCATTCTGTGATTCTTATCATATTAATCCATTATTCCATTATGTTAACGAACATTACATTCATCCTCAATAATGCAAACTAACGCCCGGATCCCGGAAGACCAATCCTCAAAGCATTCATCCGCGCACCACAACAAGGCTCAGCAGGTTTTTCTTTTTTCTTTACCCGTCGTTGCATACCCTAATATCTCTTTCGTCATACTTTATAACATATAAGCCTACTTATCCCTCAGGCATATACTTTCCACGTTTAAAACACATTAAGGAAGATAGAGAGAGAAATAAAAAAGGATAGTTTGGTATCAGGTGGGGGCGAATTAACACGACGCGATTCCAGTCACGCTACTCGGGTTTAAAGGTCTAGAGAAACTCCAAGTCACGCCGGGGTGAGAGTAGGCCTATCACTATGGCCTGCGGGGAGCTTCCTCGACGAGAAGAGGAGGAGGAGGAGGAGGAGGAGGAGGAAGGGGAGGGAGGGAGGGAGGAGCATGAGGAGAAAGAGGGAGGTAAGTAGGTAGGTAGGTAGGTAGGGAGGGAGGGAGGTTGGTAAGGAGGGAGGGAGGGGAGGGGGCAGAGGGAGAATGAGGCAGGGAAGGAAGAGAAGAGAGAGAAGGGGGAGGGGAGTAGTAAAAGTAGTAGTAGTAGTAGTAGTAGGAGTTGGAGGAGGAGGAGGGAGGAGGGGGAGGAAGAGAGGGAGGGGGTAACATCGGACAATCACCCTATCACGTAGACGGTACACTGAAGCGTGAAACAACCCTCATTTCTTCCTGAAATGTAGAGGCTTCGGGAGAAACAAACACACACTAAAATATAATCTAAAAGAATCTAAAATATAAGCTAGAAAGAAGGAAAAGAAAGAAAGAAAGAAAAAAACAGAAAGAGAAAGAAAGAGAGATAGACACACACACACACACACACACACACACACACACACACACACACACACACACACACACACACACACACACACACACACACACACACACACACACACACACACACACACACACACACACACACACACACACACACACACACACACACACACACACACACACACACACACACACACACACACACACACACGCAGGGGGAGGATAAAAAAGATAGAAAAAAAGGAAAAGAAAGAAAGAAAGAAAGAAAGAATGAAAGAAAAAAAACGGAACAAAATTAAGGAGGATGAGATTCAAAAACAAGAATGGCGTGTAAGGGTAGGGTAGGGGGTGGGGGGGAGGGGGCTAAGGGCGAGGGGGAAGAGGGGGGGGAGGCGTAGTAGCGTGGGTTCACTGCACGAGTGAGTAAGAAAGTGAGTGAATAAGGGAGGGAGCGAGAGGGCGAAGGCGAGAGTAAGAGGGAGAGACAGGGAATAGCAAGGAGAGAGCAGACAAAGAAGGAAGGAAAGAGGGAGGGAGGGAGGGAGGAGGGCGGAGGAAGGAAGCCAGGGAGGGCAGGGAGGGAGTCGAAGAAGAGAGGCGAGGGAGGGAGTCGAGGAAGAAAGGCGAGGGAGGGAGTTGAAGAAGAGAGGCGAGGGAAGGAGTCGAGGGAGGGAGGCAGGGAGGGAGTCAATGAAGAGAGGCGAGGGAAGGAGTCGAGGGAGGGAGGCAGGGAGGGAGTCGAGGGGAGGAGGCAGGGAGGGGGAGTCAATGAAAGAGGGCGAGGAGGCAGGGAGGGGAGTCGAGGGAGGGAGGCAAGGGAGGGAGTCGAGGAAGAGAGGCGAGGGAGGGAGTCGAGGGAGGGAGGCGAGGGAGGGAGGCGAGGGAGGGAGGCAGGGAGGGAGTCAATGAAGAGAGGCGAGGGAAGGAGTCGAGGGAGGGAGGCAGGGAGGGAGTCAATGAAGAGAGGCGAGGGAAGGAGTCGAGGGAGGGAGGCAGGGAGGGAGTCGAGGGAGGGAGTCGAAGAAGAGAGGCGAGGGAGGTGAGCAGGGAGGAGTCGAGGGAGGAGGCAGGGAGGAGTCAATGAAGAGAGGCAGGGAAGGAGTCGAGGGAGGAGGCAGGGAGGAGTCGAGGGGAGGGAGGCAGGGAGGGAGTCAATGAAGAGAGGCGAGGGAAGGAGTCGAGGGAGGGAGGCAGGGAGGGAGTCGAGGGAGGGAGGGAGGGAGGCAAGGGAGGGAGTCGAGGAAGAGAGGCGAGGGAGGGAGTCGAGGGAGGGGAGGCGAGGAGGTAGGCGGGGAGGGGAGTCAATGAAGAGGGGCGAGAGGTCGAGGGAGGGAGAGCAGGGAGGGAGTTGAAGATGAGGCGAGGGAAGGAGTCGAGGGAAGGAGTCGAGGGAGGGAGGCAGGGAGGGAGTTGAAGAAGAGAGGCGAGGGAGGGAGGCAGGGAGGGAGTCGAGGGAGGGAGGCAGGGAGGGAGTTGAAGAAGAGAGGCGAGGGAGGGGGAGGCAGGAGGGAGTTGAAAGAGAAGAGGCAGGGAGGTAAATAGGGAGAGGAGTCAGGGAGGGAGGCAGAGGGAGGAGTTGAAGAAGAGAGGCGAGGGAGGGAGGCAGGGAGGGAGTCGAGGGAGGGAGGCAGGGAGGGGAGTTGGAAGAAAGAGAGGCGAGGAGGAGGCAGGGAGGGAGTCGAGGGAGGGAGGCAGGGAGGGAGTCGAGGGAGGGAGGCAGGGAGGGAGTTGAAGAAGAGAGGCGAGGGAGGGAGGCAGGGAGGGAGTCGAGGGAGGGAGGCGAGGGAGGGAGTCGAGGGAGGGAGGCAGGGAGGGAGGCAGGGAGGGAGTCAAGGAAGAGAGGCGAGGGAGGGAGTCGAGGGAGGGAGGCGAGGGAGGGAGTCAATGAAGAGAGGCGAGGGAGGGAGTCGAGGGAGGGAGGCAGGGAGGGAGTCGAAGAAGAGAGGCGAGGGAGGGAGTCGAGGAAGAGAGGCGAGGGAGGGAGTCGAAGAAGAGAGGCGGGGAGGGAGGCAGGGAGGGAGTCGAGGGGAGGAGGCAGGGGAGGGAGTCGAGGGAGGAGTCGAAGAGAGAGGCGAGGAGGTAGGCAGGGAGTGAGTCGAGGGAGGAGGCAGGGAGGAGTCAATGAAGAGAGGCGAGGAAGGAGTCGAGGGAGGAGGCAGGGAGGAGTCGAGGAGGGAGTCGAAGAAGAGGAGCGAGGAGGTAGGCAGGGAGGGAGTCGAGGGAGGGAGGCAGGGAGGGAGTCAATGAAGAGGCGAGGGGAAGGAGTCAAGGGAGGGGAGGCAGGGAGGGAGTCGAGGAGGAGGCGAGGAGGGAGTCAATGAAGAGAGGTGAGGGGAAGGAGTCGAGGAGGGAGGCAGGGAGGGGGAGTCGAGGGAGGGAGTCGAAGAGAGGCGAGGGGTAGGCAGGGAGGAGTCAATGAAGAGGCAAGGGAGGGAGTCGAGGAAGAGAGGCAGGGAGGGAGTCGGGGAGGGAGGCGAGGGAGGGGAGTCAATGAAGAGAGGTGAGGAAGGAGTCGAGGGAGGGGAGGCAGGGAGGGAGTCGAGGGAGGGGAGTCGAAGAGAAGAGGCAGGGAGGTAGGCAGGGAGGGGAGTCGAGGGGAGGGAGGCAGGGAGGGAGTCCAATGAAGAGGCGAGGGAAGGAGTCAGGGAGGTAGGCAGGGAGGGGAGTCGAGGGAGGGAGGCAGGGGAGGAAGTCCAATGAAGAGGCGAGGAAGGAGTCGAGGGAGGAGGCAGGGAGGGGAGTCAGGGAGGGAGGCGAGGAGGAGTCAATGAAGAGAGGCGAGGGAAGGAGTCGAGGGAGGTGGGCAGGGAGGGGAGTCGAGGAGAGGGGAGGCAGGGAGGAGTCAATGAAGAGAGGCGAGGGAGGGAGTCGAGGGAGGGAGGCAGGGAGGGAGTCGAGGGAGGGAGTCGAAGAAGAGAGGCGAGGGAGGTAGGCAGGGAGGGAGTCGAGGGAGGGAGGCAGGGAGGGAGTCAATGAAGAGAGGCGAGGGAAGGAGTCGAGGGAGGAGGCAGGAGGAGTCTGAGGGAGGGAGGCGAGGGAGGGGAGTCAATGAAGAGGCAGGAAGGAGTCGAGGAGGTAGAGCAGGGGAGGGAGTCGAGGGAGGGGGAGGCAGGGAGGGAGTCAATGAAGAGGCGAGGGAAGGAGTCGAGGGAGAGAGAGGCAGGGGAGGGAGTCGAGGGAGGGAGTCGAAGAAGAGAGGCGAGGGAGGGAGGCAGGGAGGGAGTCGAGGGAGGGAGGCAGGGAGGGAGTCAATGAAGAAGAGAGGCGAGGGAGGGAGGCGAGGGAGGGAGGCGAGGGAGGGAGTCGAGGGAGGGAGGCAGGGAGGGAGTCAATGAAGAGAGGTGAGGAAGGAGTCGAGGGAGGAAGGCAGGGAGGAGTCGAGGAGGAGGCAAGGGGGAGGGAGTCGAGGGAGGAGGCAGGGAGGAGTCAATGAAGAGAGGCGAGGAAGGAGTCGAGGAGGCAGGGAGGGAGTCGAGGGAGGGAGTCGAAGAAGAGGCGAGGAGGTAGGCAGGGAGGGAGTCGAGGAGGGAGGCAGGAGGGGAGTCAATGAAGAGGCGAGGGAAGGAGTCGAGAGGGAGGCGGGGAGAGTCGAGGAGGAGGCAAGGGAGGGAGTCGAGGGGAGGGAGTCGAAGAAGAGGCGGGGAGGGAGGCAGGGAGGGAGTCGAGGGAGGGAGGCGAGGGAGGGAGGGAGTCGAAGAAGAGAGGCGAGGGAGGGAGTCGAGGGAGGGAGGCGAGGGAGGTAGGCAGGGAGGGAGTCGAGGGAGGGAGGCAGGGAGGGAGTCGAGGGAGGTCGAAGAGAGGCGAGGAGGTAGGCAGGGAGGGAGTCGAGGGAGGAGGCAGGAGGGAGTCAATGAAGAGAGGCGAGGAAGGAGTCGAGGGGAGGGAGGCAGGAGGAGTCGAGGAGAGTCGAAGAGAGGCGAGGAGGAGGCAGGGAGGGAGCAGGGAGGGAGGCAGGGGAGGGAGTTGAAGAGAGGCGAGGAAGAGTCAGGGAGGGAGGCAGGGAGGAGTCAGGGAGGGGTCGAAGAAGAGGAGGCAAGGGGAGGTAGGCAGGGGAAGTGAGTCGAGGGAGGGAGGCAGGGGAGGAGTCAATGAAGAGGAGGCGAGGAAGGAGTCGAGGGAGGGGAGTCGAAGAGAGGCAGGGAGGTAGGCAGGGAGGGGAGTCAGGGAGGGAGGCAGGGAGGGAGTCAATGAAGAGAGGCGAGGGAAGGGAGTCGAGGGAGGGAGGCGAGGAAGGGAGGCGAGGGAGGGAGGCAGGGAGGGAGTCAATGAAGAGGGGCAGGGAAGAGTCGAGGGAGGGAGGCAGGAGGGAGTCGAGGAGGAGTCGAGAGGCGAGGGAGGTAGGCAGGGAGGAGTCGAGGGAGGGGAGGCAGGGAGGAGTCAATGAAGAGAGCTGAGGAAGGAGTCGAGGGAGGAGGCAGGAGGGAGTCGGGGAGGTGGGCAGGGAGGAGTCGAAAGGGAGAGGTCGTGAAGAAGAGAGGCGAGGAGGGAGGCAGGGAGGGAGTCGAGGAGGAGTCGAAGAAGAGGGCGAGGAGGAGGCAGGGGAGGGAGTCGAGGGAGGAGGCAGGGAGGGGAGTCAATGAAGAGAGGCGAGGAAGGAGTCGAGGGAGGGAGAACGGGGAGGGAGTCGAGGGAGGAGTCGAAGGCGAGGAGGTAGGCAGGGAGGAGTCGAGGGAGGGAGGCAGGAGTCAATGAAGAGGCGAGGAAGGAGTCGAGGGAGGGAGGCAGGGAGGAGTCGAGGAGGGAGTCGAAAGAAGAGAGGCGAGGAGGTAGAGCGGGGAGGAGTCGAGGGAGGGAGGCAGGGAGGTCAATGAGAGGCGAGGGAGAGTCGAGAGGGAGGCAGGGAGGGAGGCAGGGAGGGAGTCGAAGAAGAGAGGCGAGGGAGGTAGGCAGGGAGGGAGTCGAGGGAGGGAGGCAGGGAGGGAGTCAATGAAGAGAGGCGAGGGAAGGAGTCGAGGGAGGGAGGCAGGGAGGGAGTCGAGGGAGGGAGTCGAAGAAGAGAGGCGAGGGAGGTAGGCAGGGAGGGAGTCGAGGGAGGGAGGCAGGGAGGGAGTCGATGAAGGGGAGGCGAGGGGGAAGGAGTCGAGGGAGGGAGGCAGGGAGGGAGTCGAGGGAGGGAGGCGAAGAAGGGAGGCGAGGGAGGTAGGCAGGGAGGGAGTCGAGGGAGGGAGGCAGGGAGGGAGTCAATGAAGAGAGGCGAGGGGGAAGGAGTCGGGGAGGGGAGGCAGGGAGGGAGGCAGGGAGGAGGCGGGGAGGGGAGGCGGGGAGGGAGGCAGGGAGGGAGTTGAAGAAGAGGCAGGGAAGGAGTCGAGGGAGGCAGGGAGGGAGGCAGGGAGGAGGCAGGGAGGGAGGCAGGGGAGGGAGTTGAAGAAGAGAGGCGAGGGGAAAGGGAGTCGAGGAGGGAGGCAGGGAGTCAGGGAGGGAGTTGAAGAAGAGGCGAGGGGAAGGAGTCGAGGGAGGGAGGCAGGGAGGGAGGCAGGGAGGGAGGCAGGGAGGGAGGCGAGGGAGGGAGGCGAGGGAGGGAGTCAATGAAGAGAGGCGAGGGAAGGAGTCGAGGGAGGTAGGCAGGGAGGGAGTCGAGGGAGGGAGGCAGGGAGGGAGTCAATGAAGAGAGGCGAGGGAAGGAGTCGAGGGAGGGAGGCAGGGAGGGAGTCGAGGGAGGGAGTTGAAGAAGAGAGGCGAGGGAAGGAGTCGAGGGAGGGAGGCAGGGAGGGAGTCGAGGGAGGGAGTCAATGAAGAGAAGCGAGGGAAGGAGTCGAGGGAGGGAGGCAGGGAGGGAGTCGAGGGAGGGAGTTGAAGAAGAGAGGCGAGGG
>BOPN01000403.1:363245-370745 GCA_017312705.2 Penaeus japonicus | reverse complement strand
GAAGGAATTGAGGAAGAGGAAGGAAGTTTTTTGGGTGAATAGGTTTGTGAAATTGTCTGTAGGTTGATGGTATATGTGTTTTTATTTGTTTGTTTCTTTTTCTTTGAAAGATATTTCGAGCACACATTCGTGGGATCACGTACACACACACACACACACACACACACACACACACACACACACACACACACACACACACACACACACACACACACACACACACACACACACACACACACAAGGACTCCCGACATGTGCTATATCTTTTTACAAAAAGGAGTGTGCAACGTGATTTTAATCATTGCTAGGCTGACTGGGAATGGTACTAAAGTCAGAGATTATACATTTTTCATAATTATATATTTTGTTATCATCATAATTTGATATAATTTATGGTTGTATCGTTATCATTATCATTCCTTGTACAATATCAACAGTCTCCTTTCCCTTTGTTTTTCATGCATTACATAATATGATATTGGCATTTGATAAAAGATATGTTCATTTTCAAATAAACGAAATAAGTAAATGAGGGAAATAATTTATACTAAATAGGTTTGTTGGCGAAGGTCATGATCAGTGACATGGCCATAAGGGGATAATAAGGGTCATGATCCCTTCTTTCTCAAAATATGGTACTTATAATTATTTTTAAAAACTTTAAAAAATATATAATTACAAAAGTGTATGCGATATGAAAATATGTTTTACAATAGTTACTCGCTTGGATTTTATTTTATACGATTTTTATTTTATATGCGAAAAAAAACACTTTTATTGATCCACCCATCCTTATTAACACGAGAAGGAGAAACAAGATCACTATGACAAATGTACAAACAAAAGAATATAAATGAGAATGAATGACGTCACAAGGCAGAGTTAGAATTGACATGTTTCGATTGAAGTATTCACCGACTTGCATATAATCATGCAACATATTTTTCAACCTTGACCCCACTAATATAGCAAAATCAAGCCCTCTTCTATAATGCTGACCATGACTCTCCACACGGAAGTAATAAACCCTCTTTCGTGTTTATATCTTTGGATCTCGCATAATTATAGAGAAAAGTTTGGTTTCGATTGTCTCTTTAACTTTGACGTCTTCCGGAGATGAAAGCGGTGAGGCTGAGGAAGTCGAGGACGTTTAGCATGTGATTAGTGTCATGAGAGGGTCGTGGTCTCAGTCAGTCCATTTTTGTAGTGTTGAATTTATTTTTTCTCTTTCTCTCTCTCAATCTCTCTCTCTCTCTCACTCTCTCTCTCTCTCTCTCTCTCTCTCTCTCTCTCTCTCTCTCTCTCTCTCTATCTATCTATCTTTGCCTCTTCCCCTCCCCTCTTCTCTCTCCCTCCCTTTCTTTATTCTTGTTTAACGGAAAGATGTACACCATCGTACACCATATTGGCAAGACATGATAAATAACAACGATCATAACGCGCCCATAAATTCTTATTTTTGTCAATCTTTTCCCAGTTGGCGAAGATAAATATATCAAGAAAAACAGACGAAACAAAATAAAGCCAGAAGGATTTCAAGGTCCAAGGGATCAGATGGTCAATAGTTTTCCCTGGGGGTCCCGAGGCCTTTGAGAGAGGCGCGGAAGAGGCCCGAGGCGAGAGCAAACAAACCTGGATGCTGCACCGCGACCTGCACCTGCTATCGTGTCCCTCCTTCTTCGTGATTCTCTGGCGGAGGGCGAGGTGTCGGCTCTCGTCCTCCAGCCGCTCCTCTCTCCGGATTGGCCCTCAGCCGTCTTTTCTTTTCTTTTCCGATTGTTGAAATCCACCCAGAGAGATTTCAAACGAGGTAATACAAGGAAGAAAATTTGTTTCGTGACTTATCTCACACTATCATACGGGACGTGTTTCAGTGTAAAAAAAAGAAAAAGAAAAAAAAGAAAGAAAAAAGAAAAAAAGAAAGAAAGAAAGAAAGAAAGAAAGAAAAAATGAAAGCGGCGTGAGTTCGACATCATCGGTTTCGTCGACTTCAATGCATTCCTCTTCTTTAGTCTCGTCGACTTCGAATTCTTCCTCTTCAAAGGCGACGAAACTGGCAAAATCGAGGATGTTTCGCAGATAATAGTAAACCCGCAAAAGAAAGAAACAAAGAAACAGAAAGAGCGAGAAAAATATAATGCTAAAACTCATAGAACCCTTTCTTCTCCAGACCTTAATGACGTCGACTGAAACCAGTCACAAGAGAGATGTAATTCATCCTTTTTTTGCCAACAGTATTTATACATTTAATTTTTTTTGTGAGCGTCTTTTCTCAAGCAAACAAACACGAGTGGAAGAAACACACAAGCCGTCACGGGTCAGTGTGATGCGAAGAAGAGGAGGGAGGTGGGGGAGGGGGGCTCAAGGAAGAGGAGGAGGAGGAGGAGGAGGAGGAGGAGGAGGAGGAGCAGCAGCAGCAGCAGCAGCAGCAGCAGGAGGAGGAGGGGGAGGAGGAGGAGGAGGAGGAGGAGGAGGAGGAGGAGGAGGAGGAGGAGGAGAAGAAGAAGAAGAAGAAGAAGAAGAAGAAGAAGAAGAAGAAGAAGAAGAAGAAGAAGGAGGAGGAGGAGGAGGAGGAGGGGGAGGAGGAGGAGGAGGAGGAGGAAGAGGAGGAGGAAGAGGAGGAGGAGCCCATGGGGGGGGGGGGGTAAGCGGGTCAGGGCAGGGGTATCATAGCAGAGTAAGAGTGTGAAGGGTAAGGGGTATGTAGGTATCATGGGAAGGACAGCGGGGGATGGGGGGATGGGGGGATGGGGAGGGAGAGGGAGGAAGGGGAGAGAAAAGGGGAGAGGGGAGGGATAGAGAGAGAGGGAGAGAGAAGTGGACAGGGAGAAGACAGGGAGAAAAAAAGAGAGAGGAAGAAAATGAGAGAGAGAGGAGGAAAGGGAAATGAGAAGGAGATGGAGGAAGATGGAGAGAGAGAGAGAGAGAGAGAGAGAGAGAGAGAAAGAGAGACGAAAGGAGAGAGAGAGAGAGAGAGAGAGAGAGAGAGAGAGAGAGAGAGAGAGAGAGAGAGAGAGAGAGAGAGAGAGAGAGAGAGAGAGACGAAAGGAGAGAGAGAGAGAGAGAGAGAGAGAGAGAGAGAGAGAGAGAGAGAGAGAGAGAGAGAGAGAGAGAGAGAGAGAGAGAGGAGAGAGAGAAGGGGAAAGAGGACGAGAGGTGGGGGAGGGGGGGGGGCTGTGAGCACGGACCCTTGAGTCAAGTGTTGATTACACTTCTTACTTAAACATTCCTGTGTTGATGGTCGCTCCTCTGGCCTTGGCTGATCTCTCGGGGGGGTCACGGGGAGGAAGAGGGAAGAGGGAGAGAGGGAAGAAGGAGAAAGAGGGAAGAAGAAGAGAGGGAAGAAGAAGACGTGGGGAAAGGGAGAGAGGGAAGAGGGGGAGAGGGAAAGAGCAGAAAGAGGGAAGAAGAAGACGAGGGAAGAGGGGGGGGGGGGGGAGGGAGGAAGATGGAAGGAGAAACGGATGAAGAAAATGGAGAAGTGGAAAGAAGGAAGAAGAAGGAGAAGAAGGAGATGGATAAGAAGGTGAGGGAGAGAGTGAAGAGCGAGTGGAAGAAAGAAGAAGAGAGAGAATGATAGTAATGATAGTAATAATGATAATAATAATAATAATGATAATAATAATAATAATAATAATAATAATAATAATAATAATAATAATAATAATAATAATAAGGAGCATAATGATAATAATAATGATAAGAATGATAGCAATGATAATAATAATAACAAGAAGAAGAAGAAGAAGAACGAGAAGAAGAAAATGGGGAAGAATAAGAAAGAAAAGAAGAGGGAAAAGAGGCAAGGACGAGGATGGGAGGGGGGGGGGAGGGTAGGCGAAGTAATAGGATATATAAATGGCTAAGATGAATAGGGAATGCGTAAGACTGGCTGGGAAAAAAGATGGCATTAGAGTATATAAAAAGAGTAATAGGAGGTAACAAGCAAGCAAGCAAGCAACAGCAAAAGAAGATACGATAACAGTTTGGTATTTTTGTATTTGGTCACGATGGTAAACAGTTTCGTATCACGCACACAATATCATTCTACACAAATAAAAGGTATGAATTCCAAAAATTCTCGCCCTGATCCCTCTTTCGACTCTAAATGCATTCATGGTTCAGTTTCATGTTTCATATTCTTCGCATATTTCGTAGCTTCCAGCTTGCTCCGTGAGTGGCCAGATGAACGATGACGTCGACGCAGAACAAGCAAATGTACAGGAGATGATTGGCGAGACCAGAGATGACGTCGAGTCGTGCGGGGAGGTGATTGGTCGCGAGAACGGTGACGTCACTCGGCCATTGCACTGCGGGTCGGCGAGGCACATGGCTCCTGGCAGGTCTAATTCAATTATATCGCCCATGTTTTTGGCTGCATGATTACCCACGCTTAGGGGAACTTATCATTACTTAATTTCGTAATGACAGGCGTGGTGCGACTGCATGATATTATCAGTGGGTCTATTTTTTAACCTCGTAAATAGGGAAGCTGTTAAAACTCCCAAACAGAATTTAGCGAGTTGGTTCGTCAATTAAAATTCCCGTGAAGATACCCAGTGCTTTACGCTTGTGGTCTGCCTGCAAGAAGGGCACGCATTTGGCGAGCTATTGTTGCTTTAGTTACTTCATCATTCATCATCGCTATATTCATCCTCTCTCATCATTCATCATCGCTATATTCATCCTCTCTCGCCATTCATCATCGCTATATTCATCCACTTTCATAATGTCACCATGAACAATATTTAAAGTACATGTTCATATCATATCAGCAGCTCGACATTAGTTTAAATTCTTGCAAACCTTAGCGACACTTTTCAATTATGATAAAAGTTATCACAAGAGAGAGCCTTAGCGACACTTTTCAATTGCAAGGATTATGATAAAAGTTATCACAAAATATATATCTTGCTCCTATGATTATTGATAAAGAAACCAGTATCACCGTCATACTTAAGACAGTGGTATCAGAAACTCAAATCCATAATGTGCCTCATCATTCCTGTATCTAGTGATAACATACAGAATCGTGTGGCGTGAGTCTATTCGAACAATCGCCAGGAAAGTTTAAGTAAGAATTATGATATTATTCCACACTGATATCTAAGGGACAATAATGGCATATTTTTTTGAGTCGATATCTCTCTTTTTTTTCTGTGACAGTTGTTTGACTTTGACTAAACTAGATTTACAGAAAACATGTTTACTTCCTCGATGACATACCAGCGATAGGAGAGAGAGAGAGAGGAGAGAGAGAGAGAGAGAGAGAGAGAGAGAGAGAGAGAGAGAGAGAGAGAGAGAGAGAGAGAGAGAGAGAGAGAGAGAGAAAGCGAAAAGAGAGACGAGAAAAGAGAAGAAAAGAGAAGAGAGATAAGAAGAGAGACAGTGAGAGAGAGAGAAGAGAGGCAGAGAGAGAGAGAGAAGAAGAGAGAGAGAACGAGACAGAAGAGAGACAGAGAGAGAGAGAGAAGAAGAGAGACAGACAGAGAAAGAGAGAAGAAGAGAGACAGAGAGAGAGAGAGAAGAAGAGAGACAGGGACAGAGAGAGAGAAGAAGATAGACAGAAAGAGAGAGGGAGAGAGACAGAGAGAGAGAGACAAGAAGAGAGAGAGAGAGAAGAAGAGAGAGAGAACGAGACACAAGAAGAGAGACACAGAGAGAAAGAGACAAGAAGAGAGACAGAGAGAGGGAGAGACAAGAAGAGAGACAGAGACGGAGACAGAGAGAGAGAGAAGAAGAGAGACAGAGAGAGAGAGAAGAAGAGAGACAGAAAGAGAGAGACAAGAAGAGAGACAGAGAGAGAGAGAGACAAGAAGAGAGACACAGAGAGATAGAGAGACAAGAAGAGAGACAGAGAGAGAGAGAGAAGAAGAGAGACAGAGAGAGAGACAAGAAGAGAGACAGAGACAGAGACAGAGAAGAAGAGAGACAGAGTGAGAGAGAAGAAGAGAGACAGAAAGAGAGAGACAGGAAGAGAGACAGAGAAAGAGACACAAGAAGAGAGACAAGAAGAGAGACAGAGACAGAGACAGAGAGAAGAAGAGAGACAGAGAGAGAGAGAGAGAGAGAGAGAAAGAGAAGAATAGAGGCGGAAAGGGGAGGCAAAGAGAGGGAAAATATGAGGAACAAAAGTGAAGCAAAGAGAGAGAGAGAGAGAGAGAGAGAGAGACAGAAAGAGAGAGACAAGAAGAGAGACAGAGACAGAGAGAGAGAGAAGAAGAGAGACAGAGAAAGAGACACAAGAAGAGAGACAGAGAGAGAGACAAGAAGAGAGACAGAGAGAGAGAGAGAGAGAGGAAGAGAGACAGAGAGAGAGAGAGAGAGAGAGAGAGAGAGAGAGAGAGAGAGAGAGAGAGAGAGAGAAGAGAGAGAGAGAGAGAGAGAGAGAAAGAGAAGAATAGAGACAGAGAGCGGAAGAAAGAGGTGAATGTCTTTTCTCCTCAGCCTGAATGACTCTAATTCCTACCTTCCACTGCTGACAGAATATGATCCTCCGGCGACGAAAGTTCCCGGAAAAAGGCCGATAGTGCGGTGCCTGTTTCCTCCATTGTTTACCTGGGTAGCACGCCTGCTTCATTGGTTGTGATTATAGAATTCAATACCTGAGGTGTATCACATGAGTGGAATGTTCTTTCACCTCTCTCTCTTTTCCTCTTTCTCTCTATCTCTTTTTTTTTCTTTTTCTCTTTCTCTGTCTGTCTCTGTCGTCTTCTGTTTCTCTCTCCCTCTCCCTCCCTCTCTCTCTCTCTGTCTGTCTGTCTCTCTCTCTCTCTCTCTCTATCTCTCTCCCTCTCTCTCTCCCACACTCTCTATCTCCCCCCCTCTCTCTCTCTCTTACACACGCCCTCTCTCACCCTCCAACTCTCTCACTTTCTCTCTCTCTCTCTCCCCTGTCTCTCTCTTACTCTCTCCCTCCCCTTCCCCCCCTCTCTCCCTCACTTTATCTCCCTCACTGACTCATGTATGCGCATATGGCATGCAAGATCCGCGGCCTCACCTCCTCAAACAAATCCACTTTTCAAACGCTCCATATCCCCGCCTCGTCATACAGTTCTTCTCCGCCGAGCGAACGCGCCCTTTGTATCCTTAACCTCCTTCGCTCGCTCCTTTCACACTCCGCCTCCCTCAACGGGCGTTCTTGTTCCTCCTTGTGGGAGTCCCACATAAACCTACTTTTCCCGCTTTTCACTTCGCCTTGGAATTCTCGGAACTCGGAACGTCTGTCTTGGAATGTATGCAGGTGGAATGGCTACAGTTGGAGTGACTAGAGTTGGAATGGCCATTGCAGTTGGAATGGCTACAGTTGGAATGGGTACAGTTGGAATGACTAGAGTTGGAATGGGTACAGTTGGAATGACTACAGCTGGAATGACTACAGTTGGAATGACTAGAGTTGGAATGGGTACAGTTGGAGTGACTACAGCTGGAATGGTTATTGCAGTTGGAGTGACTAGAGTTGGAATGGCTACAATTGGAATGGCTACAGTTGGATGGCCT
>BOPN01000403.1:325745-328245 GCA_017312705.2 Penaeus japonicus | reverse complement strand
ATATATATATATATATATATATGTATATATATATATATACATACACATACATACATATATATATATATATATATATATATATATATATATATATATATGTATATATATATATATATTTATATATATATAAATATATATGTATATATATATACATACACACACATACACACACACACACACACAGACACACACACACACACACACATATATATATATATATATATATATATATATATATATATATATATATATATATACATACATATATATATATATATATATATATATATATATATATATATATATATATATATATATATATATATATATATATATATATATATATATATATATACATACATATATATATATATATATATATATATATATATATATATATACATATATACATATATATATATATATATATATATATATATATATATATATATATACATATATACATATATATATAGGGAGGGAGGAGGGGGGTTAACGGACACTCTCGCATCTACGCTTTATTCAACCTCTATCGCTCTTGAAGTTCATCAATTTCCTTCTTTTTCCCATTCCCCTCTTCCTCTTTACCCTGCTCTCCCCTTCCTACTTCCCCTCTCTTGCCCTCACTCTCCCACTCCAACCATCATCAACGTCCTCAGGTACGGATCAGTTCTGCGCACGACGCGATTTCTGGCTCTTCCTGTGAGCACAACTTCCGGCAGTTAACCCTCACGCTCCTGTCTCGATCTTCCGGCGCGACCTTTGACGACCTTAACGGTTGCTTGGTGACCCCAGCAACCCCCGAGGCCATTAAATACCGACGTGACCTTTTAACTTTTATTATTCCTTCTCACTCGATGGCTCATGCGTCGCCTTGTGTTCGATGATGTGCTTTCAAGACTCGATCGTGTTTGGACTCGTCTCCTGCTCCCCCTGGTTCCGGCTTTTCGTGTTTGTTTTTATCTTGTTCTCTTGCAGCTCTTATGTTTGCTTTATTCTTTTTCTCTCTCTTTATCTTTCGCTCTCTTTCTCTTTTTCTTATTCTCTCTCTCTCTCTCTCCATATATATATATATGTGTGTGTGTGCGTGTGTGCATATGCACACACACACACACACACACACACACACACACACACACACACACACATATATATATCTTGTTTATCTACCTATCAATAAACCAATCCATTCGTTTATTTTAGCCCTCCCAGCCCCTCCCCCTCTCTATCTCTCACTCTCTATCTACCTATCTGTCTATCCATCTCTTACTCTGCCATTTTGCATTTCCTAAACTAAGAGACCTTTTCGCCACGCCCCGCCCGAGCACCTAAGGGTCGCTCCGGACGCACCCAACGCCGCAGTCGCCGCAGTCGCCGCAGACGCCGCAGCAGCAGGAGCCAAGACAGCGTTTGCACAGCCCCCTGGCGTGCGGCGGTGGAGGAACACGGGGATTAGCTCTGCGGGTGTTTTTCGCGTGTCCGCCCGCCTCGCCCCTCCCCGCATACGCCCATCTTTGTGGCGGGAGGCCCTCCCTTCCCCTCCTCCCTCGCCGGGGGATGCGGTCGCCCCCGGACGTTTAAAGGTTTTGAAGGTAGCTGCGGGTCTGAGGGGAGAGAGGGGAGGGGAGAAGGCAGGGGGCAGGGATGAGGAGGGCTGGTCAGGAGGGGAGAGAAAGGGGGGAGGACGGGGGGGGGGGGGGGGAGGGCTGGGAAGGAAAGGAGGGACAGACGGTGCCACGTGTTGAGGGCACGCGCGTCTGGCGAGGAGGGGTGAAGGAGGGGGGGGGGGTATGAGGGGAGGAAAAAAGGGGGAAACGGAGGGAAAGGGAAGAGAGAGGAAGGGAGGGAGGAGGGGGGTTAACGGACACTCTCGCATCTACGCTTTATTCAACCTCTATCGCTCTTGAAGTTCATCAATTTCCTTCTTTTTCCCATTCCCCTCTCCCTCTTTACCCCTCTCCCCCCTTCCTACTTCCCCTCTCTCCCCCTCACTCTCCCACTCCAACCATCATCAACGTCCTCAGGTACGGATCAGTTCTGCGCACGACGCGATTTCTGGCTCTTCCTGTGAGCACAACTTCCGGCAGTTAACCCTCACGCTCCTGTCTCGATCTTCCGGCGCGACCTTTGACGACCTTAACGGTTGCTTGGTGACCCCAGCAACCCCCGAGGCCATTAAATACCGACGTGACCTTTTAACTTTTATTATTCCTTCTCACTCGATGGCTCATGCGTCGCCTTCTGTTCGATGATGTGCTTTCAAGACTCGATCGTGTTTGGACTCGTCTCCTGATCCCCCTGGTTCCGGCTCTTCGTGTTTTTTTTTTATCTTGTTCTCTTGCAGCTCTTATGTTTGCTTTATTATTTTTCTTTCTCTTTATCTTTCGCTCTCTTTCTCTTTTTCTTATTCTCTCTCTCTCTCTCTCTCTGTCTCTCTCTCTCTCTCTCTCTCTCTCTCTCTCTCTCTCTCTCTCTCTCTCTCTCTCTCTCTCTCTCTCTC
>BOPN01000403.1:273375-278375 GCA_017312705.2 Penaeus japonicus | reverse complement strand
GTGCGATCGGCTATCTTAAGAGCAACAAGTAAAGCAAACAGTTCTGCCTGCAGGATGGACGCCCAGTTGTTGAGTCTGAATCTAACATCGCTAAACCTTCCAGTGGCATCGCATACGATTGCAGCGCATGCGGCTGAACCTGTGTCTGGAATTACCGACCCATCAGTGAAGATAAGCTGTTTTATCTCATACTCTTGCTTAATCTCGTGAATTTGCTTCAGAATGTCCTTTCTTAATTTAGCTTTCAGGTGAGCGTTGTTTTCAATTTGTTTTTTTGGAGGGACACTTGCTTTGATGATGTCGAAGTGTTTTATCTCCCATGGCGGAACAGAATGTTTTTGAGGGATGCCTTTGCAGAACTCTATCATATCATGGTTTCGAAGCTCTGAGCATGTTTTCTTGACCCAAGCAGACTCAGGTTCTGTGAAAGGCAATTAAACAAAGATTCCTTGCTATACTCATCTGACGATCTTAATACCATTAATGTTACTTGTGTCGATTTTTGTGATCCTATCAGGCATGTTGGCAATCCGAGTTCTTTCCTCATGTTCAAGACCTTAGTAGTATTTGGACATCCCAGGATTATCTCATTGCTGCCATTTTCGCATATTTCTAGCCTTCTAATTGTTCGGGATGGCTGTGTTATTAGAGCAGGTGCAGCATAATCACGAGGGGTCTTATGTGTTGGTATACATCATTCTTACAATTCGTATGTTTGCCCCCGAAGTTACATTATTGCCAGCAACTGCTCGTAGGGCAGCTAGTCTACTCTTACATTTTTGATTGATCACCTCAACATTCCTTTGCCGTATGTGGAATATTTACCTTGAGATATCAAAATGATTCAACCCTGAGCTTATACATCACTATCTATAGTGAACTGTTTATCTCGATCTTTTACATTGTGACTATATACCTTGGTCTTATCTATTGAAATAATCAATCCTGCTCACGTAGCACCATCGATATTGTCTGCAGTGCACATAAACAGTCTTGATAATTTATTGAATCAGTATATCATCAGCATAGCTTATGATCGTGGCATTGGCTTGTTGTTTAAAACGTCTGATAAGGGAGTTTACCAATACGTTAAATAACAGAGGGCTAGGGCTCCCCTAGGGTGCCGAGCGACATGGGCCTTCTGTCTGCCTCTTATAGCCTTGAAACACTACGGCTGATTGCCTATTCTGGAAGTATCCATTGATCCACTGTAATATACGTCCCCCGATTCCCATCAGGGGTAGTTCGTGTAGGATTATTTGCCTATTTGCTACCAATGCAGACTTTAAATCCAGGAAAAGAGTATGGAACCATTGCCTCCAAGAATTGACAGAATGCTGGTATACAATTTGAACACTCTTGTCTGGCATAAATCCATAAAGAGCTGGCGACATTTTATCTTTGATTCTAAATAATAGCCGATTTAGTATGACTCTTTCGGGAGTTTTTGTAAAGGCAACTTAAGGGTGAATTCTGTCCTGTATTCCCCTGGATTATTTGTCTTTGGTATTGGTGTTATAATACTCTGCGTCCAGGATATTGGTAGCACACCCTTTTCATAAATGAGTCGGAACAATCCTAGAACAGGATCACCAGGTACTTTATAGTCTAATGACGTCATACGTGATGCCATCCTCGCCAGGAGCTGCTGAATGCCTGTGAGGGCATCAAGCTCGGTCTCAGTGGAACGAAACATCGCATTCATCATACTGCTCAATCATCGAAATAATCAATTCCCCTCTGGCGCTCGTGACAGATCAAGGTGCAAGAGAAAGC
This sequence comes from Penaeus japonicus, assembly GCA_017312705.2. Lineage (NCBI taxonomy): Eukaryota > Metazoa > Arthropoda > Malacostraca > Decapoda > Penaeidae > Penaeus > Penaeus japonicus. The sequence continues at coordinate 276,599 of BOPN01000403.1, read as the reverse complement.
AGCTGACTCACTATTCAGTGAGTCAGGGCTGGATATCCTAGCATATCTGTTGATGAGCCTATTTGGCTTTTCTCGAGGATTTGGATGTGCGTCGGAGATGTCTTTTTTCCTTTATCCCATTAATATCCTCCCATGCTTTTCCTATTGGTGTTGAGTTATTTAGTGAATTGACAAATTTCTCCCATTTTTCTTGTTGCAATAATTCAATTTCATCTCGAACTTCTTAGAGCCTCCTGTATAGTTCCTAGTAGGGGCTGTTCATTTCCGTGCTCTACAATTCTTTCAGAGCAGTGTGTGTTTGTAGTACAGCAATGAGAAACTTTATTATTGCCATATAAGTTCGAGGAGACCTGGACTTACATTCTGATTGCAATGTCTTGATACTCGTGTATCTTAGAGACCAGATCATCATTGAAGCTACATGGGCAGACTGGATAATAACTCGCGTACCAGTCGTCAATATACCGAACAAAAATCAGATATCTTCGCTCAACTGGGATTTTTATCCTCCCTCCTCTTGCAAAATCACTGCAGAGCTGAGTACTACAGGAACTTTTATCTCCGACAATAAAGCAAAATGGTCGGACATTAGGTCGTCAGTAATCCTGGATGTATGCCCGGTGTCATACAAATGAAAACCAATACATCGGTCGAGAATTCCTCCACATTTATGGGTGGGCTCATCATTACCTATCAGCTGTACAAAGTCATGACTGCTTAACAATCCTCGGTCTCTTCGATCCATTTCTATTGGTGCGAACGGGATCACCGAGCTGAGTGTGGCGCGCGTTAAAGTCTCCAACCATAACGGTAGGTTCTGAGCAAATGCAGTCGGGCAACGCATCTACGTCAAATAGATTTGCTTGTGCATACAGATGAATCACATTAAGCGTCGAGGTTCCAATATAGATCTTAATTCCATGGAACTGTGTACCCTGTTTCTGGACCTTTATGAGGCAAAACTGTATGCGGCAAAGTCTTTTTGACATACATAACACAGGAGTTATGCGTTTGAAGCTTGTACGATATATAGGACAATATTTTAGGTACATGCTCACCCTTAGATAATCTGCATTCCTGTAGACAACTACATCAATGTTATCGTTGGACACTTTCTCGCGCAGATCGGGTATTCGCTTCCTAAGTGATGCAATGTTCCAACTCAGGAGGGTGATCCCTTTATAATTCGTCACCTCAGCGTTATCCATTCTTAAACTGGGGATACGTTTTTATTTTTTCTATGTGTTCGTGTACTATTTTAAAAGCTGAACAGAACTTCCTGTTTATTTTTTCTCTGATAAGTTCCCTCTATTTCCTATTAGTTCTTTTACTGATTTCCCACTGAATGATCTAGGGACAGCTTTTTTCAGTAAGCTTTCAGCTTCGTCCTTCGTCATCCCCTGCTCATTTTTTGTGCGTTCCTTTTTACTTCATTTATACCTCATAATTTTTTTCAGTTTCGTTGATCTCGGATCTTTGTATTTCAATTATTTCTTTTAGTTGCTCAACGGTTTTTGTAAATTCACTCGTGCTTTTTTCGAGAGCAAATCTGCTAAATTTTTCTGACATGTCCTTGACCGTTTTATCAATCATTTCACTTATTCTCTACTACATTGATAACTTGCGGAGCACTATCAGTTTCTCCGGCCTGTTTTGCAGTGTCTTGGTTTGTGACTGCTGGTCCTTCGGCGTTATCACTGTTTTCAATCAAGGTCGAGCAGCCTGGCTGTGGCCTACTTCGGCCATTTGTCGGCCTGATGCCCTCGGGATGAGATGCACCGCCTGACGCACCTGATGCCACGCATTACCGCGAGGTACCTCACTTGGCGCGGCAGCCTGATGCGTTGCATTGTTGTGTGCGCGCAATGGTAATCGTTGTGGTCCCTTGCTCTCGATAGACGGTTTATTTGGGCAGTCTTGATGCCATGCTCGCACATCTTTTTTGTAGCAGTTTATGCACTGCTCGTGGATTTTTTCACCCTTTCGAATTTGTTGCTGCACCTTCTGTGGATGCTTCCTGCGCAGATGCCGCACCAGTAGGTTTTAGACCTGCACTTTTCTGCCACGTGCCCCCAACGTTGACATTTGTAGCACCGGGTGGTAGTGACTGTAGTAAGCAATCCGCAGTGGGCGGTAGGCCCCAGGAACCCAGATTTTCCGGGAGGCTCGGGTCCTGTCCATTCGGCCACCACTGCCTCTTTTCCCTTCAGGCGCCAGCCTCGCCAGGTGTTCATGGGCTTCTATTATGCTCACCTCTTGATGAACACTAAGCCCAAAAATGATTATGTCGACCCTTGGCGATTTGGCCTTGGGTGCTGTTGGTTCGTGGAGCTTGATTCCACCGTATTCCGTGTTCAGAAGATCTTTAATTACATCTTCTTTCAACCATTATGTAGGTGTGTTCATCTCTCCTGAATATGATTTTGGTGCCATGATGCTGTTTCGTGGCATGCAACAGCCATCTGTATTTCGAGGCAACATCTGTGTCTTTCGGAAAGTCTAGCTCTACCCCGATCTTGAGGCATGTAAGCCTTCCTCACATTTTGCTAGCTGCAGCCATGATACATACAGGAGTTGTCCATTATATTCAGCTGTTCGATTTCGTGGTTCTTCTTCTTCTTGTTTTTGCACAAGTGTGAATCCGTCGTCGTCAGTTTCGTCTTGTGGGGGAATATCATTCTCCCTTTCTTTCGGTTCTGCCTCAGTGTCGTTTGTGGATTTCTTCAATTTCTTTTGCGGGTTTTCGCATTTCCCGTTAGGGGTCACGTTGCTGCCGCAATCCATGGTGATGTCTTCGTTGCTGAGTGTTGCTGGCCTTTTACTTGTCAAGGGTTCGTTTTCCATTTCCATTCCTGGGTCGGTCGGGGCCTCAGACGCCGGTATGGCAGCACTAGCCATGACGTCAGATTTAACCCGGGGAGGGTATTCCCCGAATTGCCTCAGGGCATTCTTCCGGGGTCCGACAAGGTCAACACAGGTGAACGCTCAGGGTATGCTGTTGTTTTGGTTGTATTGCTATCCCTCTATTTGATTGGGATTGACCTGAAGGGCCACCCCCGACCTCACTTTGCTGATATGGGGTACATCAAATCAGACGCTCCGGTCCAAAAACCAGCTCGCACGCTAAAGCTGTGATCAACTCCGGTGCGAATTTCACTCACTTTCTATCACTTTATCACTATAGAAATTGTAATCACCATGGCACTTATGTAGACAAAGCGTCA
>BOPN01000403.1:232405-234076 GCA_017312705.2 Penaeus japonicus | reverse complement strand
CCATCACTGCAGTGAAAGGGTCGCTAAATAGGTGACAATTTGTAACACACTTCTCCCAAATATATACATATCACAGGAAACTTGCATTTTGATCACCTCAAAAATCTACAACGACTCTTTCTCTCTCTATCTTTATATATATATATATATATATATATATATATATATATATATATATATATATATATATATATATACATATATATATATATACATATATATATATATATATATATATATATATATATATATATATATATATATATATATATATATATATATATATATATATAACACACACACACACACACACACACACACACACACACACACACACACACGCACGCACGCACACACACACATATATGTGTGTGTGTGTTTGTGCGTAAAATTGTGATGTGTGGATAATTCAGAAGTCAAAATGGAAGGCGGGACAGCAGGAGGGGACCCCTAGCTTCCACCTCCCTCTTGTCTCTCTCATACCCAGAGATCACAGCCGTACTCTAGGGTTTTCTCCCCCCCCCCCCCCCCCCCCCCCCCCCCCCTCACACACCAACAGTCACCGCACAAACGCACTAACGCACGCACGCACACACGCAGGCTGGCCCAGGTCGGTAACCACAGTCGGGGTTGACGCTCTCTCGCGGGCCAGAGTTGTCCGGGACGCCGAGCTGTGTGGACGTACCCTGACCCGCAGCCGTGACTTTACTTCTTTTCTGTCACGCTCCCGAGACCGTTACCGCTCCTGGTGCTGCTTTGGATTCTGCTGCAAGCTGTGCTAGGCGTTGCTGTGCTATATTACCCTGCACTATTGGAGACTGATATACAGCTGTGCTACAAAGCCATAGAAAACTGTTTACATTGTGAAGACTTGTAGACGGTATTGTGGTGCTGTGCTGAGTGACTCTGGGACAGCGCTTGGACGCAGTCTTTTACGCAAGAGTGATGGGAGAGCTGTGTTTGGAGGGCATCAGAAGAGATCAAATCATGGCGTTACCAAGTGTTCTAAACTACAGAATCTGGTCTATGGGGCCACGAAGTCTTCCGAGTTTGGCCAACAGACGAGGTCACAGCAGCAAGTTACGGAAGAACTTGTTCGGCCCCGTCGACCACGACGAGAACCTGCGATTCGTGCACGCGGAGTTGGACAAGATCTCCCGAGAAGACTCCGAGCGCTGGAACTTCGACTTCAGGACGGAACAACCCAAGGAAGGGCGATTCGAATGGACGGCCGTTGGCGAAGCAGCGGCAGAGGCGAGCCAGTCAAGCCGACTCACCTGCCTCACCGCGACCAACAACAAAAAACAAGTGAAACGTTTGCAGGTCAATTCACCCGGCAAACTAAAGCAGACGCTCTGCACCGACTTCTTCAGAATAACCTCCACGAAAAACAGAAGTGCATTCAGCGCGGACAGCAAGATCTCAGACAGTGCAAAATACTCTCGATTAAGATTGTCAGAAAGTGCAAGTTCACGATCAGAGAGAAAGGAGAACGCCTCATTAAATAATAGAGAAAAGGCAAATAACTGTGTTGAAATGAGATGAATAGAATAATAAGATGATTGTGTGAACTGGAGGCAGAAGGCGTCAGTGCGTGTGGTGTGGCGAGCATGCTTTAAGCTCCCGGTGCAAAAGTCTACGGCAGATCTCTCCACGAGTCACACCCCAACG
>BOPN01000403.1:207405-222405 GCA_017312705.2 Penaeus japonicus | reverse complement strand
GCCTAAATTTATCGGTTCCAGGTTTTGGTATTGGGACAGACTGCTGAAGTCAGGCAGAGGCACATATCCCTGACGAAAACAAAGATTGAAGAGGTGTAGAAAGAGGTTACCAGGAACTTTCTGAATGAGGTGAAGCACTTGATATGTCAGTGCATCATCCCCAGGTGCAGTAGTCTTAGTCCCAGCAAGAGCACGTCGCAGTTCATCCTCTGTTAGCAGTATGTCATCCTGCTCATCCAGTTTCAATAATGCATTCATCAGACGAAGGTTGCAGATATTCACGTTGAGAGGAGAGAGCTTCTTGAATGTGTGCAGGCAGATTGCAAGTTTGTGATTGGGCTGACCAAGTAATGATGAGATCCTAGGCGTATTCCTGTGGACTATGGTGGAGGGCATAGGTGGTTTTTTTCTTCACGGTCCTGTTTATTAGATGCCACATGGTCTGAATGCTAGTCTGATGATTGATGCTGTCTGTATATTTCTCCCATGACTCTGTGTAGACGGACTTCTGAAGGGCAATAAGATCATCCCTCGCTGTCTGGTACTGATACAGATGATCTGGTGTGGGTTGCCTCTGAAAGGCAAGACCAGCATCAAATGCCATTCTTTCTGCTTGAACAATGCGATGGTCTAACGTCCAGGTATGGGCCACAGGGCGATGTTGAATGTGAGGCTTGATAACATAACTGCAGTAAAAGTCATGTGTGGCTTTTACCAGGGAATTGTACAAGTTGTCAGGGGAAAGGAGGTCAAAAGTGGGAAGAAGCCTGGAGATGTACGAGATGTATGTAGGACAGTACTTGGGAGGGATGGAAATCCTGGTGCGGTGGTGAGGAAGCCTAGGACTAGTTGGTAGAGAGTACTGTAGGCTGGAAGCGATATGGTCGGAGAAGAGAGAAGGTACTGAATGGCAACTAACGCGGGATGCCACAAGGCCAGATGTTAGGATGTGGTCCAGGGTACCCCCACGGGTATGTGTAGCTCCACCAGTATTCCAGCGGGTGAGATGGTAGCGCCGTAGAGCAGTTGAGCAAAAGTCAGGGCCACCTGCGTTAAGAGATGGGAGGGTGTCACCAAGAGAAGGATGCCGGGCATTAAAATCCCCCATGTAGATCATTCCACAATCTCTAGGAGTCGGAAGAGCTTGGAGATGAATCACACCAGGGGCAGAGTGCACATTGCAGAGTATGAGTTTGCCATCTCCCACAGTGACCTTAAGAAGTTGAAAGGTCATATCAGCATGCGTAGAGCAACGGAGGAGCTTATGAGGCATGGAGCAATGAACATAAGTAACGAGGCCATTCCTGGCATGGTGTACATATGAGACATAGCCTGATAGTAAGAGAGCTGTTTCCCCCGGCCGAGCACCACCAACAAAAGCTTCTTGAATAAATATGACCTGTGGGTGATGGCGATAGACATATGTCCTAAGTGCAGTGAGCTTAGAGTAGTTAGTGTCTGATTCCAAACGCATTCCACGAGATAATATGCAGTGGCATGAAACTAGTGAGGTTTACCCTTAGTTTTACGGAAGGCAGAGGATCGCGTAGTAGGAGTGGGGGCGCTGCCAGGCATGGTGCAGGGTTGGGAGGTTGTGGATGGTGCTGGATCACTTAGCTTTTCAAAGCGGGAGGCAACACTATCAAGCTTTTCAGTGAGTGCCGTGACAGATGTAACGACAACTTTGTGTGATTTGACTAAGGCTGCAATAGTGTTTGAAGTGGTGGCTTGCTGGCTTACCAAGCTGTCAATGCGGGCATCTATAGCACCAAAGCGTGCTGTGAGAGCAGTACAGCGAGATTCCATAGAAGCAAGAGCTTGACGAAGAGCTTCGATTTCAGCAGAATCCATAGGAGAAGGATATGAAGGTGAAAATGCCGGTGGTGATGGTGATGGTGGTGGCGGCGGCGATGGCGACTCCTCAGGTGAGGCTTTGTGGGATTGCTTAGCACATCCGCCTTGGAACCCAACGTCTCTAGACAGCTGTGTTTGTTACTGGAAGGCCCGAGGCGTAGACAGTGACAGAGAATTTGTATTTAAGGACACAGAAGGAACCCAGGGCAGACAGTTCAGGACAGAGAGGTCTGACAGACAGACAAAAGCGAACCGCTCTGACCTCTGGCCTTCGGCCAGGGTCTGGTGTATTATCAGTCCACAATAAAGACCATGGCATGTGAACATCTGTCTCTTATCCACCGACCTACAACAGGGCATCGGGTGCTGTACAACTGCTCCCAGTGGTGGGTTACAATTAGTGCCAGATGGTGGTTTACAACTGATGGCAGCAGTGGGTGGCTTACAACATCCATGCCAAACATTTACTCCTGGCATGTTACAACGAGGGCATTTCCACTGTGAGGTGTCTGGTGCAGACATGGATGAGGATTCCGATGCAGAGGCAGAAACAGCTCCTTCAGTGGATTTCGAGGGAGTGCCATAAGGGCAGGAGCGGGTAGCATGGCTGGCAGCACACCATGCACACTTCTCCTTGGCAGAACAGTAGCGTGAGATATGGCCGCCAAAACCCCAGCATTTAAAGCACCATGGCTTACCATCTTTCATCTTGCGCAGTTCACTGGAAGGAAGGCAAGGGAGGAAGGAGAGAAATTGACGGAAGATGGAGGGGGTTCCAAGAGACGGTTAATAGGTATCCCGTTTTGATGGAATCGGCGAGCAGTGTACACGTCCAGTAGTTCCTTGGCAAGGGAGGGATCAATTCCAACAGGGTAGCGAGTTAAGAGGTAAGTAGGGAACTTACGGGGCCTTTCGACTGAGTCCTGAATGTCAGGGTGTAATGACAGGATCTCTCCATCCTTGACCCTGTCAATGATGTCCTGACGGCACCTCGAGATATATACAAAGCGTGAAGTGACAGCTGACATCTTTACCTCTGCAAGCTCCCGATCGAGTCGGAATGCCTTCTTGATAAGAGAGAGAGAGAGAGAGAGGGTGAGGGGGAGGGAGAGAGAGAGAGAGAGAGGGGGGGGGGAGAAAGAGAGAGAGAGGGGGAGAGGGAGAAAGAGACAGAGAGACAGAGAGAGAGAGAGAGAGACAGAGAGAGAGAATGAGAGAGAGAGAGGAGCAAAAGAGCTCAACTGCCCTGTTCTAGTGAAATCAAAGGCTGTAACTGCAAATCCTGACAGGATCTGTGCAGACTTCTCGAATAAAAGCTTGCAAGACCCATCACTTCAGGATTGGTGGAATCATACTCCTTTTGGGATAAAGAATATTGTTAACCTCACCACCCAGGAATAAAGAATACTGTTAACCTCACCACCCAGGAATAAAGAATACTGTTAACCTCACCACCCAGAAATTAAGAATAGTGTTAACCTCACCACCCAGGAATAAAGAATACTGTTAACCCCACCACCCAGGAATAAAGAATACTGTTAACCTCACCACCCAGGAATAAAGAATACTGTTAACCTCACCACCCAGGAATAAAGAATACTGTTAACCTCACCACCCAGGAATAAAGAATACTGTTAACCTCACCACCCAGGAATAAAGAATACTGTTAACCTCACCACCCAGGAATAAAGAATACTGTTAACCTCACCACCCAGGAATAAAGAATACTGTTTACCTCACCACCCAGGAATAAAGAATACTGTTTACCTCACCACCCAGGAGTAAAGAATACTGTTGACCTCACCAACCAGGAATAAAGAATACTGTTTACCTCACCACCCAGGAATAAAGAATACTGTTTACCTCACCACCCAGGAGTAAAGAATACTGTTGACCTCACCAACCAGGAATAAAGAATACTGTTAACCTCACCACCCAGGAATAAAGAATACTGTTTACCTCACCACCCAAGAATAAAGAATACTGCTAACCTCACCACCCAGGAATAAAGAATACTGTTTACCTCACCACCCAGGAATAAAGAATACTGTTAACCTCACCACCCAGGAATAAAGAATACTGTTAACCTCACCACCCAGGAATAAAGAATACTGTTTACCTCACCACCCAGGAATAAAGAATACTGTTAACCTCACCACCCAGGAATAAAGAATACTGTTTACCCCACCACCCAAGAATAAAGAATACTGTTAACCTCATCACCCAGGAATAAAGAATACTGCTAACCTCACCACCCAGGAATAAAGAATACTGTTAACCTCACCACTCAGGAATAAAGAATACTGTTAACCTCATCACCCAGGAATAAAGAATACTGTTAACCTCACCACTCAGGAATAAAGAATACTGTTAACCTCACCACCCAGGAATAAAGAATACTGATAACCTCACCACCCAGGAATAAAGAATACTGCTAACCTCACCACCCAGGAATAAAGAATACTGTTAACCTCACCACCCAGGAATAAAGAATACTGTTAACCTCACCACCCAGGAATAAAGAATACTGTTAACCTCACCACCCAGGAATAAAGAATACTGTTAACCTCACCACCCAGGAATAAAGAATACTGATAACCTCACCACCCAGGAATAAAGAATACTGATAACCTCACCACCCAGGAATAAAGAATACTGATAACCTCACCACCCAGGAATAAAGAATACTGCTAACCTCACCACCCAGGAATAAAGAATACTGTTAACCTCACCACTCAGGAATAAAGAATACTGTTAACCTCACCAGCCTGACTTTCATGAGTCATGAGCTGAAAACATTTAGCATAAGGAGGAAAACAATGAGGGAAGTGAGGAAGCTCTTTCTTTGATTGATTTTCTTTTTAATTTATTCGGTCCCCACATACACATAGATGTGTGTGTGTGTGTGTGTGTGTGTGTGTATACTGTATATATATATATATATATATATATATATATATATATATATATATATATATATATATATATATACATATATATATATATATATATATATATATATAAATATATACATATATATATATGTATATATATATATATATATATATATATATATATATATATATATATATATATATATATATATATATATATTTATATATATATATATATATATATATATATATATATATATATATATATATATATATATATATATATATATATATGTATATGTGTGTGTGTGCTACGTTTATCTATAGTATATTTTTCCATTTCGGATTTGTGTGTATGATACACATACACACATACACACACACAGACGGACACACACACACAGACAGACACACACACACACACACACACACACACACACACACACACACACACACACACACACACACACACACAACACACCCACACACACACACACACACACACACACACACACACACACACACACACACACACACACACACACACACACACACACACACACACACACACACCCTAACACACACACACACACACACACACACACACACACACACAAACACACCCTAACACAAACACACACACACACACACACACACACACACACACACACACCCTAACACACACACACACACACACACACACACACACACACACATTCATATTATTTCGTTTTATTGTTTTTTTTATAAATTTGATTTCATTGTTCCCTTCTCTCTTTTTCCCTTGTCCTTTTTTCTACTTCGTTTCTTTTTTTTCTTCTTCCTTTTCTTTGCCTCCTCTTTTCTTTCTTCTTCATCTCGTCTTCTACGTCTTTTTTATCATTATCATTATTATTTTTTTTCTTCTCCGTATCTCATTCTCCTCGTCCGCCTCTTCCTTCCTCTCTCCCCTCCTTATTCTCCTTCTTCTTCTTCTTCCTTTCTCTTCGCCTTCCTTCTTCTTCTTCATTTTTTTCTTCTCCTCTTCCTTCCTTTCTCCCCTCCTCCTACTCATCCTCATTCTTTCGCTTCATCTTCTCCCTTTCTTTTCCTCCTCCTCCGTTGTCGCTCTCTTTCTTCTTATTCTCCTCCTCTTTCTTTTCTTCTTCCTCTTCCATCCCTTTCCACCTTCTCTCTCATCCTCCAACTTCCTTTCTCTTTCTCTTATCCTCTTCTTTCAATCCTTTTTTCGTTCTCTATTCCCCTCCTTCTCTCTTCTTCTCTTATCCTTCTTTGTTTTCCATCTTTTCTCTCTCTCTGTTATTCTTTCTTTGCCTCCCCCTACCCCTTTATCTTCCTCCTCCTCCTCCTCCGTTTATCCTTCTTTCTACACTCTTCTCGTCTACGCTTCTTCTCTGTTCTCTTCTTTCTAGGATAGTCCTCTTTTTCTTCTTCCGTCTCCTTCTCCTTTGTCTCCTCGTCCGTTGTGTCTCTTCATCCTGTTCCTCTTCTTTCTCTTCTTCCTCCTCCTCCTTCTTTCCTTCCTCCTATTTTCCCCTTATTCTCCTTCTCTCTTATCCTCTTCCTTACTTCCTTTCACCTTTTTCCTCCTCCTGACCTCGTCCGTTTTGTCCTCCTCCTCCTCCTCCTCTTCTTCTCATCCCTTCCCCTTCTTTTCCTCCTCCTTCTTCTTCTTTTTCTCCTCTTCCTCCTCCTACTCATCATCATCTTCATCCTTCTTCTCCTTTTCTTACTGTTCCTCCTCCTCCTCCCCCTCTTTTTCCTCCTCCTCCTCCCCTTCTTCCTCCTCCACCTCTTCTTCTTCTTCGTCCTCCTCCTCTTCTTCCTCTTGCTTCTCCATCTCTTTCATCTCCACTTCTTCCCTCCTCCATCTTTTCCTTCTCCACTTCTTCTTCTTCCTCCTCCTCCTCCTCTTCCTTCTCCACCTCTTCCTCCTCCTCCTCTTCTTCTTCTTGCTCCTCCTCCTCCCCTTCTTCTTCCTCCTCCACCTCTTCTTCCTCCTCCTCCTCTTCCTCCTCCACCTTTTCCTTCTCCACTTCTTCCTCCTCCTCTTCCTTCTCCACCTTCTTCTTCTTCCTCCTCCTCCTCCTCTTCCTCTTCCTTCTCCACCTCTTCCTCCTTTTCCTCTTCTTCTTCTTCCTCCTCCCCTTTGTCTTCCTCCTCCTCTTCCTTCTCCACCTTCTTCTTCCTCCACCTCCTCCTCCTCTTTTTCTTCTTGCTCCTCCACCTCTTCCTTTTCCACTTCTTCTTCCTCCTCCTCCTCCTCCTCCTCCTCTTCTTCTTTTTCCTCCTCTTCCTTCTCCACCTCTTCCTCCTCCTCCCCTTCTTTTCCCTCCTCCCCTTCCTCTTATTTTTCCTCCTCCTCCTCTTTTTTTCCTCCTCCTCTTCTTCTTCCTCTTCCTCTTCTTTTTCCTCCTCCTCCTCCTCTTCTTCTTCCTCCTCCCCCTCCTCCTCGTCCTCTTTGTCTCCTCCTCCACACGGGCAGCAGCACCTGGCGGGGCTCACGTGTCTAGACGAAGGAGATAAAAGCCCACGGAAGGACCTTTTGTGCAACTCAGGGGGAGGGGCGGGGGGCGGGGGAGGGTGTGAGGGGGTGGAGGGGAGGGGAGGAAGGAGGTAGGGAAGGGGAGGGGGGAAGGGGCGGCGAAGGAGGTGGGAGATGAAGAAGAAAGAACCAGAGCGTGGGAGAACACCTGCCTCGTGACGGCACTGCTTCTCTTTCTCGTCCCCCTCTCCCTCTCGTCTCCCCTCTCTCCCTAGCCCTTTCTCCCTGCTTCTCCTCCTTTCTCCACCTCCTCTCCCTCTCGTCTCCCCTCTCCCTCTCCCTAGTCCTTTCTCCCTGCTTCTCCTCCTTTCTCCTTTCTCCACCTCCTCTCCCTCTCGTCTCCCCTCTCCCTCTCCCTTTCCCTTTCTCCCTGCTTCTCTTACTTTCTCCTTTCTCCCTACTTCTCTTCCTTTGCGCTTTTTCCCTGCTTCTCTTCCTATCTCCTTTCTTCCACCCTGTTCATTACTTCAATTTTCTCCCCATGTGTTCTTCTTTCTCCTCTTATTCAATCCCTCCTCCTGTCGTTGTTGGAAAAAAAAAAAAAAAAAAAACGAAGGAGAAGAGAAAGAAGAAAGATACTACTACTAATAATAATAAGGAGAAGAAAAGAAGACGGTAAAGAAGACGTATAAGAAGATGAAGAGGGAAAAAAAGAAGAGAGAAGAAAAGGATGGAGAAGAAGAAGGAGGAGGACGCGGGGGAGGAGGAGGAATAAGGAAGAAATCCTAATATTATTACTATTATTCCTCTTATTCCCCTTCCGACCAGTGTCATCCTTCTCTTCCCTATCCCGTTTTCCTATCCCTTGCCCTCTCCTCTCTTTCTTGGCCTCTCCCTTCTCCCTGCCTCTCTTCGACTCTGTCTCTCCCCTCTCCTCTCTCTCTCATTGTTTTCCCTTCCTATTTCCTTTGGTCCTGCCTCTAACTTCCGCCCCCCCCCCTCTGTTTCTCTCCCTCAGTCTCTCTCTCTCTCTCTCTCTCTCTCTCTCTCTCTCTCTCTCTCTCTCTCTCTCTCTCTCGCTCTCTCTCTCTCTCTCTCGTTCTCTCTCTCTTACTCACCCTCCCTTCTACCTACCTCCCGTTCGACTTTATTTCTCCCTACCACACTCTACCAATCGTCTCCCTGCCAACCACGTCGACCCAGCCTCTCCCTTCACTCCTGTTTCCCTTGTCTCTTCCCCTTTACCCGTCTCTCTGCCTTTCATTCCCTTCCCTGCTAACTGACTAACCCTGCCTGACCCTGACTCTTCCGGCCTCGCGTGGGACATCTTGAATCCTATGCTTGACCTCGGCTTGCCCTTGTATCGGGTCAGCTTCAGGGGGTCAAGAGATAATGAATATATGGGATAACAGGAGGATAATTTAGAGTAGTACAAGTAACGAGAGCAATAACAACAGCAACGAAAGAAGAAAAGACAAGATAAATGAGGAAAATAAGGAAATAAAGAAGAAGACAATAATGAAAATAACATGGAAAGAAAGATGCAAATGGAGGGTAAGGAAGGAAAACTAAACAGTGCGAAAGAAGAAGAAAAGGAAAACAGAGAAAGAGAGAGGGGAAAGAACAAAAGATTAAAAAACAAAATAAGAAAGCCGAAGGAATAAAGAACACGAAGAGAAGAGAAAGAAAACAAAACAAAAGGAGAAAAGAAAACAAGAAGAATAGGAAAAAAGGACAATAAAAGGGCAAGAAGGAAGGGGAAAAGGTGAGGCAGAGGGCAAGACGGTAATAAGATCCGACGCTCGTGTTAAGGTAAGAAGATAAGGGGGTAGAGGGCGGGGGCGGGGCACGGGGGGAGAAGGGAGGGGGGAGGAGGGCAAGACGCACACCCTCTCCCCCCGCTCCCCCTCCCAACCCCTCCCCTTCCACGCTCTAACGCCATCATATCTCTCTATTTATGTTTCTCTTCCTCTCAGTCCGGGCCATTGTTGGTGTCCGCGCTCGGTCCAGGGAGCACTGCGAGTCCTTTGTGGCCTTGCACCATGATCCGCCCGACCTCTCCCGCCCCTCCCGCGCTCGGGGACACCTGGCTCTGCCGCGCCGGGCTGGCTCCGTCGGCTGCTGTCTGGCTCCGTCTGAGAGTGTCTGGCTCCGTCTGAGAGTGTCTGGCTCCGTCTGAGAGTGTCTGGCTCCGTCTGAGAGTGTCTGGCTCCGTCTGAGAGTGTCTGGCTCCGTCTGAGAGTGTCTGGCTCCGTCTGAGAGTGTCTGGCTCCGTCTGAGAGTGTCTGGCTCCGTCTGAGAGTGTCTGGCTCCGTCTGAGAGTGTCTGGCTCCGTCCGAGAGTGTCTGGCTCCGTCTGAGAGTGTCTGGCTCCGTCTGCTAGTGTCTGGCCCCGGTTGCAAATGTCTGGCTGCGTCTGCTAGTGTCTGGCTCCGGCTGCTAATATCTGGCTCCGGTTGCAAATGTCTGGCTCCGTCTGCTAGTGTCTGAATCCAGTTGCAAATGTCTGGCTCCGTTTGCTAGTGTCTGGCTCCGTCTGCTAGTATCTGGTTCCGGTTGCAAATGTCTGGCTGAGTCTGCTAGTGAATAGCTGCGTCTGCTAGTGAATAGCTGCGTCTGCTAGTGTCTGGCTCAGGCTGCTAATATCTGGCTCCGTTTGCAAATGTCTGGCTCCGTCTGCTAGTGTCTGTCTTTTCGTTCTCATTTGGTGATAATTTTTTCCTTCAAGGATTGGTTTGCTTTGAGCGGCTCTGCCTAACACCGATTGTCAGGGCTTGTTTAATCATGCATTGTCTGTCTGGGTTTATCAGGTTCTGACTGCGAGTGTCTGGCTTTTTCTGGCTGATTCTGGTCGGCTTCGTCTGGCGTCGGTCTGTCTGCGAGTGTCTATGTCCAGCAAGTGTTGGCTTTAATCTACGTTGTCTATCTGTATGAATGTCTACCGTATTTTTACTTCAAGGTTTCTGTTATTTACTTTATCATTTAAATCATTTGCTTTATGTATTGTGGATCTTAACAGTGTATTAAAACGGTATTCACTTTTCAAAAGAGAAAAAATGGAACTTTGGATAATGCAAATCAATATTACAGATCCCAAGAATTAAAGAATATGTTTCTAAGAATATATATAAAAATATAAATGGGCAGACAGAGAGAAAGAGAGAGAGAGAGAGAGAGAGAGAGAGAGAGAGAGAGAGAGAGAGAGAGAGAGAGAGAGAGAGAGAGAGAGAGAGAGAGAGATGTCTGGCTCCGTCTGAGAGTGTCTGGCTCCGTCTGAGAGTGTCTGGCTCCGTGTGAGAGTGTCTGGCTCCGTCTGCTAATGTCTGGCTCCGTGTGAGAGTGTCTGGCTCCGTCTGAGAGTGTCTGGCTCCGTCTGAGAGTGTCTGGCTCCGTCTGGTAATGTCTGAAACTCCGTCTGAGTGTCTGGCTCCGTCCTGAGAGTGTGTCTGGCTCCGTCTGAGTGTCTGTAGCTCCGTCTGAGAGTGTCTGTGCCGTCTGCCCAATGTCCTGGTTCCGTCTGAGAGTGTCTGGCTCCGTCTGAGAGTGTCTGGCTCCGTCTGAGAGTGTCTGGCTCCGTCTGAGAGTGTCTGGCGCCGTCTGCTAATGTCTGGTTTCCGTCTGAGGTGTCTGGCTCCCGTCTGGGGGTGTCTGGCTCCGTCTGAGAGTGTCTGGCGCCGTCTGCTATATCTGGTTCCGTCTGAGAGTGTCTGGCTCCAGTCTGAGAGTGTCTGGCATCTGTCTGAGAGTGTCACAGCTCCGTCTGGTAATGTCTGGCTCCGTCTGAGAGTGTCTGGCTCCGTCTATGATGTCTGGCTCCGTCTGAGAGTGTCTGGCTCCGTCTGGGAGTGTCTGGCTCCGTCTGAGAGTGTCTGGCTCCGTCTGAGAGTGTCTGGCTCCGTGTGAGAGTGTCTGGCTCCGTCTGCTAATGTCTGGCTCCGTGTGAGAGTGTCTGGCTCCGTCTGAGAGTGTCTGGCTCCGTCTGAGAGTGTCTGGCTCCATCTGAGAGTGTCTGGCTCCGTCTGAGAGTGTCTGGCTCCGTCTGAGAGTGTCTGGCGCCGTCTGCTAATGTCTGGTTCCGTCTGAGAATATCTGGCTCCGTCTGAGAGTGTCTGGCTCCGTCATGGGAGTGTCTGGCTCCGTCCTTAGAGTGTCTGGCTCCATCTGAGAGTGTCTGGCTCCGTCTGAGAGTGTCTGGCTCCGTCTGAGAGTGTCTGGCTCCGTCTGAGAGTGTCTGGCTCCGTCTGAGAGTGTCTGGCTCCGTCTGAGAGTGTCTGGCTCCGTCTGAGAGTGTCTGGCTCCGTCTGAGAGTGTCTGGCTCCGTCTGAGAGTGTCTGGCTCCGTCTGAGAGTGTCTGGCGCCGTCTGCTAATGTCTGGTTCCGTCTGAGAGTGTCTGGCTCCGTCTGGTAATGTCTGGCTCCGTCTGAGAGTGTCTGGCTCCGTCTGAGAGTGTCTGGCTCCGTCATAGAGTGTCTGGCTCCGTCATAGAGTGTCTGGCTCCATCTGAGAGTGTCTGGCTCCGTCTGAGAGTGTCTGGCTCCGTCTGAGGAAGTGAAATGTCTCCGTCTGAGAGTGTCTGGCTCCGTCTGAGAGTGTCTGGCTCCGTCTGAGTGTCTGGCACTCGATCTGCTGTCTGGCTCCAGTGTGAGGTGTCTGGCTCCGTCTGAGAGTGTCTGGCTCCGTCTGAGAGTGTCTGGCTCCGTCTGGTAATATCTGGCTCCGTCTGAGAGTGTCTAGCTCCGTCTGAGAGTGTCTGGCTCCGTCTGCTAATGTCTGGCTCCGTCTGAGAGTGTCTGGCTCCGTCTGAGAGTGTCTGGTTCCGTCTGAGAGTGTCTGGCTTCGTCTGTTAATGTCTGGCTCCGTCTGAGAGTGTCTGGCTCCGTCTGAGAGTGTCTAGCTCCGTCTGAGAGTGTCTGGCTCCGTCTGCTAATGTCTGGCTCCGTCTGAGAGTGTCTGGCTCCGTCTGAGAGTGTCTGGCTCCGTCTGAGAGTGTCTGGCTCCGTCTGAGAGTGTCTGGCTCCGTCTGAGAGTGTCTGGCTCCGTCTGAGAGTGTCTGGCTCCGTCTGAGAGTGTCTGGCTCCGTCTGCTAATGTCTGGCTCCGTCTGAGAGTGTCTGGCTCCGTCTGAGAGTGTCTGGCTCCATCTGAGAGTGTCTGGCTTCGTCTGCTAATGTCTGGCTCCGTCTGAGAGTGTCTGGCTCCGTCTGAGAGTGTCTGGCTCCGTCTGCTAATGTCTGGCTCCGTCTGAGAGTGTCTGGTTCCGTCTGAGAGTGTCTGGCTCCGTCTGCTAATGTCTGGCTCCGTCTGCTAATGTCTGGCTCCGTTCGAGAGTGTTTGGCTCCGTCTGAGAGTGTCTGGCTCCGTCTGCTAATGTCTGGCTCCGTCTGAGAGTGTCTGGCTCCGTCTGAGAGTGTCTGGTTCCGTCTGAGAGTGTCTGGCTCCGTCTGAGAGTGTCTGGCTCCGTCTGGTAATGTCTGGCTCCGTTCGAGAGTGTCTGGCTCCGTCTGAGAGTGTCTGGCTCCGTCTGCTAATGTCTGGCTCCGTCTGAGAGTGTCTGGCTCCGTCTGCTAATGTCTGGCTCCGTCTGCTAATGTCTGGCTCCGTCCGAGAGTGTTTGGCTCCGTCTGAGAGTGTCTGGCTCCATCTGCTAATGTCTGGCTCCGTCTGAGAGTGTCTGGTTCCGTCTGAGAGTGTCTGGCTCCGTCTGAGAGTGTCTGGCTCCGTCTGAGAGTGTCTGGCTCCGTCTGAGAGTGTCTGGCTCCGTCTGAGAGTGTCTGGCTCCGTCTGAGAGTGTCTGGCTCCGTCTGAGAGTGTCTGGCGCCGTCTGCTAATGTCTGGTTCCGTCTGAGAGTGTCTGGCTCCGTCTGAGAGTGTCTGGCTCCGTCTGAGAGTGTCTGGCGCCGTCTGCTAATGTCTGGTTCCGTCTGAGAGTGTCTGGCTCCGTCTGAGAGTGTCTGGCTCCGTCTGAGAGTGTCTGGCTCCGTCTGGTAATGTCTGGCTCCGTCTGAGAGTGTCTGGCTCCGTCTGAGAGTGTCTGGCTCCGTCTGAGAGTGTCTGGCTCCGTCTGAGAGTGTCTGGCTCCGTCTGAGAGTGTCTGGCTCCGTCTGAGAGTGTCTGGCTCCGTGTGAGAGTGTCTGGCTCCGTCTGCTAATGTCTGGCTCCGTGTGAGAGTGTCTGGCTCCGTCTGAGAGTGTCTGGCTCCGTCTGAGAGTGTCTGGCTCCATCTGAGAGTGTCTGGCTCCGTCTGAGAGTGTCTGGCTCCGTCTGAGAGTGTCTGGCGCCGTCTGCTAATGTCTGGTTCCGTCTGAGAGTGTCTGGCTCCGTCTGAGAGTGTCTGGCTCCGTCATAGAGTGTCTGGCTCCGTCATAGAGTGTCTGGCTCCATCTGAGAGTGTCTGGCTCCGTCTGAGAGTGTCTGGCTCCGTCTGAGAGTGTCTGGCTCCGTCTGAGAGTGTCTGGCTCCGTCTGAGAGTGTCTGGCTCCGTCTGAGAGTGTCTGGCTCCGTCTGAGAGTGTCTGGCTCCGTCTGAGAGTGTCTGGCTCCGTCTGAGAGTGTCTGGCTCCGTCTGAGAGTGTCTGGCGCCGTCTGCTAATGTCTGGTTCCGTCTGAGAGTGTCTGGCTCCGTCTGGTAATGTCTGGCTCCGTCTGAGAGTGTCTGGCTCCGTCTGAGAGTGTCTGGCTCCGTCATAGAAGTCATCCTGGCTCTTGATGTAGAGTGTCTGGCTCCATCTGAGAGTGTCTGGCTCCGTCTGAGAGTGTCTGGCTCCGTCTGAGAGTGTCTGGCTCCGTCTGAGAGTGTCTGGCTCCGTCTGAGTGTGTCTGGCTCCGTCTGCAAAGAAGTGTCTGGCTCCGTCTGCTAATGTCTGGCTCCGTCTGAGAGTGTCTGGCTCCGTCTGAGAGTGTCTGGCTCCGTCTGAGAGTGTCTGGCTCCGTCTGGTAATGTCTGGCTCCGTCTGAGAGTGTCTGGCTCCGTCTGAGAGTGTCTGGCTCCGTCTGCTAATGTCTGGCTCCGTCTGAGAGTGTCTGGCTCCGTCTGAGAGTGTCTGGCTCCGTCTGAGAGTGTCTGGCTTCGTCTGTTAATGTCTGGCTCCGTCTGAGAGTGTCTGGCTCCGTCTGAGAGTGTCTAGCTCCGTCTGAGAGTGTCTGGCTCCGTCTGCTAATGTCTGGCTCCGTCTGAGAGTGTCTGGCTCCGTCTGAGAGTGTCTGGCTCCGTCTGAGAGTGTCTGGCTCCGTCTGAGAGTGTCTGGCTCCGTCTGAGAGTGTCTGGCTCCGTCTGAGAGTGTCTGGCTCCGTCTGAGAGTGTCTGGCTCCGTCTGCTAATGTCTGGCTCCGTCTGAGAGTGTCTGGCTCCGTCTGAGAGTGTCTGGCTCCATCTGAGAGTGTCTGGCTCCGTCTGCTAATGTCTGGCTCCGTCTGAGAGTGTCTGGCTCCGTCTGAGAGTGTCTGGCTCCGTCTGCTAATGTCTGGCTCCGTCTGAGAGTGTCTGGTTCCGTCTGAGAGTGTCTGGCTCCGTCTGCTAATGTCTGGCTCCGTCTGCTAATGTCTGGCTCCGTTCGAGAGTGTTTGGCTCCGTCTGAGAGTGTCTGGCTCCATCTGCTAATGTCTGGCTCCGTCTGAGAGTGTCTGGCTCCGTCTGAGAGTGTCTGGTTCCGTCTGAGAGTGTCTGGCTCCGTCTGAGAGTGTCTGGCTCCGTCTGGTAATGTCTGGCTCCGTTCGAGAGTGTCTGGCTCTGATCTGAGAGTGTCTGGCTCCGTCTGCTAATGTCTGGCTCC
>BOPN01000403.1:167405-184905 GCA_017312705.2 Penaeus japonicus | reverse complement strand
AGGGAAAGGGAAAGGGAGATGGGGAGGGAAAGGGAAAGGGAGATGGGGAGGGGGAGGGGGAGGGAAAGGGAGAGGGGGAAAGGGAGGGGGAGTAGGGGAGGTGGGAAAGGGAAAAGGGGGGAGGGAAAGGGAGAGGGATAAGGGGTGTGGGAAGGGGAGGTGAAAGAGAGAGGGATAAGGGTAGGGGCGCAGGGAGGTGAAAGGGAGAGGGAGAAGGGGCGCAGGGAGGGAAAGGGGAGGGGGAGGGGGAGGGGGTGAGGGAAAGGGGAGGGGGAGGGGGAGTGGGGGAAGATGAAGGTGAGGATGAGGATGAAGTTGAGGATGACGATAAGGATAAGGGTGAGGATGAAAATGATGAGGGAGAGGGAGAAGGAAGCGGCGGAGGGGGAGAGAGAGAGAGAGGGAGAAAATGGAGGGGAGGAGAGTGAGAAGGAGAGGCAGACCGAGAAGGATAGGAGAGGAAGACGGAGAGTGCAATAGAAAGAGAGTGAAATAGAGAAAGAGAGAGAGGGCGAGGGAAAGAGAGAGAGGGCGAGGGAAAGAGAGAGAGGGCGAGGGAAAGAGAGAGAGGTGAGGGAAAGAGAGAGAGGGCGAGGGAAAGAGAGAGAGGGAGAGGGAAAGAGAGAGGGAGAGGGAAAGAGAGAGGGAGAAGGAAAGGAAAGGGAGAAGGAAAGGAAAGGGAGAGGGAAAGAAAGAGAGAGAGAGAGAGAGAGAGAGAGAGAGAGAGAGAGAGAGAGAGAGAGAGAGAGAATAGAATAGAATAGAAAACAGTGGAGATGCGCATGTCTGTATCTTTGTTCTGCTGTCCACACATTACACATCCACTTCATGAGAAGATGCAAGCCCATGTTGACATTGACCTGAGCGCACGAGAGTCCATCACTCTCTATGATGCGCACAAACAAGTTAATGTCTCAATATGGCCAAGAAAAAAAAAAAAAAAAAAAAAATAGGCGTTTACATCAAGCTTAGTAGTAATATGCAATTTCATGTTCTATAATGCTTTGCACAAACAACGGTGCGCTTTCTCAGTATAACCGAGCGTTTTCAAACGAACTCGTACGAATATCTCACTGGGCGCTTTAACTGGCAACAACCATGGCAGATGGTTCATGTTTTATAAAAAGCATAACGGCAATTCTGAATTTCGAGCATTTGCTCAGGATAAAATAACTCCCCTGTAGCAAGAACAACATATCAGAGTCAAGACTCTTGGACGACAAGTGCTGGGCGTGGTGGAAGGCATGGGGGAGGGGAGGGGGGGGTTATGGGAGGGTTCCATCGCAAAGGCACGACCTGCATGTGTAAGACTACCCCTGATGGCCAGCAGGCAGATAAGTTACAGCTCATTAACAAGAGTTTGGGGGCTGGACATGCGGGCACCGGATCGCAGGACGCGGTGACGCAGGTGTTGGTCGGTGTACCTGCCTTCCGTCTGGCCATCAGGATCGCTTACCCATCAGGATCGACCCGGGTCGCGTTGCACCAGCGGGACCTCAGCAGCTGCTCCTGCTGGCTGGTGCCGCGCTGGCTAGCTGTTCCCGGCTGGTGCAGTGGCAGGCGCTGCGGGACCGCATCGACTGACTGACTGCGTTGGGCGGAAGTCTGGATATGGCTTCAGCAATAGGTAACATCAAGGGCCAACAGATAGCAGTATCGAAATTGGTTTGATAATGCCAATGACGATGAAGTATTGTTGGTGATATTAGCTGCACTAATTGATGCAAGAATGCTAATGGAAGTGACAAAGTTGACAATAAAAAGGTAATGACAACAGAATATTAATGGTAATATCTTTTAAAATTCAAAGCCACGCCATATGGAGCGTCCATCTGAGCCACTACGGTGCATACTAACTCTAACGCCCTCTTGATTAAACAAGGAACTGCGCACGCGATGGTACTCTGCAATGGCTCCGGAAAGTCATATCTTAAAGTTGTAACAACCTCTAGCCTTGGTTTTAAAGTTTTTGCAATCATGTTTCATCTCCAACACTCTTTATGCTGTTTAGAATCTTAATGAAATGAAAGGAGATCGAGTGGCGTCTGTTTTTGTTTTGGCTGGATAAGAATAGCACAAAATCTGGAGAAAATATACTTAAACACACACACACAAGCACACACACACACACACACACACACACACACACACACACACACACACACATATATATATGATATATATATATACATACATATACATATACATACATATACATGCATATATATGAGCGAAACTAGGTTAACCAAAATCGAAAAATCGAAGTTCCTAACTTAGGATTCAGAGTTCGAAGCCATCACAATAGCAGTCCTTCTCTTACTAAGATAAACTTCAGTCCAGGGTCTGGATTCATTAACATCCGAGTGAGTGTAAGGCATTTACCAGCCGTCACTGATCAGCCCTCTTGCCAGCCATGTTAAAGTGGGATTGATGGATCCAGCCAGCCCTAGGATAGCACCAATTCCAAACCAGGTGTAAGCAACATCCAAGACTGCTTTATAATCCGCACAGGTGTCATGTGAATTCCGTGACTGGTAGAGAATGAAGTTTAGCGCTCTTTCGAAATGGAATCTGATTGACTATAGGCAGAGAAATTATCATGATATTGATATTAACAGTGATAACAACAACGGATAACTTCAAGGTTTATAACCATGATGTCACTGCTTCTAGAATTGCTATTTTTTTTTTACTATAACTGCTATTACCACTATGGCGTTCATGTGACTACTTTGCTATTAATAGAGTAACCGCTAACAAGAATGACGGAAGATGTATCCGTACTAATTATAGGTTAGGAGAGTGATAAAGAAGATAATAAGAACAATAGTAATAATAACAATTACGATACAAAACTTTGTTAACGAAGAATATAATAACTACCCATGATGACAAAGTTAATGATTAGAGAAGTGGCAGTACCAATAAATAATATTATCAAACACGTTTAGTATCAAAATACATTATGCATAAACCCTAGAGGAAGTGGGCGGAGTGATGACGTCACGTGTTCTTGTTTACATAATCTTGATAGTCTTTTTATTCCTGCCATTTAATCCCTTTCAGATATACAACTAAATATGATATATATTACAATTTCAAACACACACACACACACACACACACACACACACACACACACACACACACACACACACATACTTTGCTATAAAGAGAAGAAAAAAAAATCCGACATCTGACATGATATATAATATTCAGTATAAATAACTGATTTGCTGAAGGGTTGCAATACCAACAATACTTGAAAAAAGTATTTAATCAACATGATCATCCACATACGTGTCTGGCAAAAGGTTGCTTCTTCCCCCCCAAAGAAAAGTATATGTATATATCATACATACATATGTGTGTGTGTGTGTGTGTGTGTGTGTGTGTGTGTGTGTGTGTGTGTGTGTGTGTGTGTGTGTGTGTGTGTGTGTGTGTGTGTGTGTGTGTGTGTGTGCATACGCGCGCGTTCGCGTGTGTGTGTGCATATATACAAACATTACATATAGATATACTAATTCATATTCATGTATATACATAAACACACACACAGACACGTACGTGCGTATCTATATGTATATACATACATACACAAACACTAACGCACACACACACACACATACATACATGCATATATATATATATATATATATATATATATATATATATATATATATATATATATATACATACATATATATACATACAAATGCATATACAATATGCATATAAATGTATACACACACACATACATTCATTATATATATATATATATATATATATATATATATATATATATATATATATATATATATATATATATATATATATATATATATATATATATATATGGTGATGATGATGATATATATGTATATATATATATATATATATAAATATATATATATATATATATATATATATATATATGTATATATATATATATGTATATATATATATATATATATATATATATATGTATATGTATATGTATATGAATATATATATATATATATATATATATATTCATATCCATATTCGTACACAAACACATACACACACACACACACATATATACATACATGCATACACACATACACGCACGCACACACGCACAAGCACGGCCTCACGGGCACTACGCACGCTTTTAGGGTATGTTTTTATTCCCCATAATGTTGTATGATGTATAGTGATGTATATATATATATATATATATATATGTATATATATATATATATATATATATATATATATATACATACATACATACATACATACATACATACATATATACATATAGGAGAGGGGGGCACACACAAAAACACTTGCGTACATGCTCGCAGATACTCAGTAAATACTTAAAATGTACTATTATAAATTCTCAGGAAATTAAACTCAGATGTACAAATGATATTGCATGATTATAATAATGGCACTAATCACAAAGATCATAATAACAACTATTACTATTGCTACAACAGCAATGAACATGAAATGCAATCACGTGACTACGCGAACAATATCCAGTAGGCTTCCCCTTCCAATAGCACGCCTCTGTGGCCCAATGGATAAGGCATTGGCCTCCTAAGCCAAGGATTGCGGGTTCGAGTCCCGCCAGAGGTTACGGATTTGATTTTGCCGTTATAGCTTTCTTGCAGTGACTGATACGTATATTGATTTGCACTTTTTGAATCGACATTGTGGATATGGAAGACTTTAGTTCAAATTAAGATTTGATCTTTTTCCGGGAATCGTTTAACCTACGTTTTTTGACGTAGAGTTTGTCCTTCTGTAATAGCTTGAACACAATTTATAAAGACTAGTATATTTTTTTAAAATAAATCTTATACGACCTATGAAACTATGATTACTACACGTATTAATTATCGTTATAAAAAATCGATACACATTAAAAGGTATGCAAAAAAATTATCAGCTTGTGTTTGAATTTTGAATTTCCCTGCATGCTTATAATATCCAGATAATGTATAGTGTAGCACCAAATCAGTAATTTAAAGCTGGGCGATTTCCAACCTCTGGATTCTAACATGGCTGATGGCGTTTGTCTCCGTATCCGCCACTCACCGACTGCTAAAAGTAGGGAAAGTGCTAATGTAATTCTATCTCTTCTAGGAAAATGTCGCGAAGGAGCGGTGTGTGTATAGCGTTGCCCCTGATATAAGGAACTGTGATATGTTGCATTTTATAAAAGTTAGCAGCACTGTATTACATGTAAATTATCTTCGATAAAAAAAAAAAAGTTTCCGATAGTATAAATTAATTGATAAAACGCAGAAATCTAGGGTCACAACAACCCAAGATTCAGCCACGCTCGAGGGTATATGTTGCGTGACCGCGGAAGACCAACGGAAGTGACATGTCCAAGACACATCAGAACCCTTTAACATCATAAACTCGCAAATGAAGGACTTCGTCGTCTGTCAAAATTTTCGAACTCCTTGCCTTCAGGGAGGATCGAACTCCCGGCCTCTGGTTTACTAGACCAGCGCTCTAGCCACTGAGCTATGAAGGCACTTAAGGAAGAAGGAAAACTTTATACAAACTTAAACTCACGTGGAAACCCTTAATCCCTTCTTATTTTCAACATGTTTATTTTTTGTAAAGACGTTTTGTTGATCTCACCCAATGGCACTGTCGACCAATACCTATATTAATGAAACACTGAATAGAGAAGGTTAATGTGTGAAGACTTGATCAATACTATATTAAAATACATTGTCAAATATTTGAAGTATATTATAATTAAATAATATTAAATTATAATGACTTATTTCATATTATGTTAGTTACTGTTCAATGAAAGTACATAATAAGCCTGTTTATATATATATATATTTTTTCTGGTATTCACATAGTCTTATGAAACTTTCATGTAGCCCTGGAAGCTGTGAACTTGTTGGAAACCGTAATGAATAGCCATGCAATCATTGTTTTATCTACGCGATAGCTTTCTGGCTGATCAAATGACGGCAAGTCATAATGGCCCGATAGTTAGGCAAGATTTATTTCAGTAGTGTGGCACGAAAATTTATAACGCTGTAATTCAAGCGACTGTTATGTAGCCTGACAGCACTATGCAATACATCACGTTGAATTGCAGTGCCCGTCGATAGGTGATGATGTACCGCGAAGGAGCGGTGTGTATAGCGTTGCCCCTCGTATAAGGAACTGCGGTATGTTGCGTTTTATAAAAGTAAGGGGCGCTATAGTACATGTAAGTTATCTTCGATAAAAAAAAAAGTTCCTGGTAGTTGAGAACACTCGCAAAAAGGTACAGGACAAGTGTCCACCACACTTGCCACAATATTTGTTCACCGAAATTACTCACCATCCTTTTCCCATCAATACAATGGAAATGAACGAAGCGGTGGCGATATATAACTACGTGATATACTGCGCTACAGCCAGAGAGGGGAAGCTCAGCCGGTACGATTCATATGCAAGAATTTCTTAGACGTCTATTTTAACTAAAAATCCACCGAATCATTATCTGAATTTCCAGTACTTATTAGAAACTGTAGTCATCGCTACAGGTGACTGAGAGAACTGTCAATGGTCACTGAATTACTCAGGGAGATAGATCAATCAGATATGAGACCAATAGCAAAATCAGAACCGCAAAACACTGATTACAGCCATGGCATACCCATCGCCGCGTAGATGATTCATCGTTCTTGAGTCTTGAGGTATGAGTGTGGGTCCTTTCATGTCTGGTAGAGAAATACGAGTTTCTTTTGATCTCCTGCAGATACTTAATACTTACCAAGGTATTTGAAATTAAATCTATATCCAGTTACTGTTCCGTGATCGGTTTAGCAAGCAATCAACTGGTTTTATTTTTCCGTCATAGCCGGAAGAAAATAGTTGTTTACGAACATTTTGTTGATATTTCTTTTCATACATATAATAAGGGATCCACACATGCCTTCAGGGAGGATCGAACTCCCGGCCTCTGGTTTACTAGACCAGCGCTCTAGCCACTGAGCTATGAAGGCACATATTTTTGTAAGATAGTGCTAATTAATTACAAATTTACCAACAGCATCGGGTTGAATTTTTGGCATATAGTTATTGCAAAGAACATTACTTGGAATTACGACTTCCTGTCCTAATACGGATGTAAACTTACACACCTGAACACATGCCAATTTTGTTTCGGGTTTCTTCATTGTCTTACCTTATTTCCGTTTAATGGACATGGCTTATTAGAACGAAGACACTAACGGATACACTAATCTGCCTTTCTCTCTCTCTCTCTCTCTCTTTCTCTCTCTCTCTCTCTCTCTCTCTCTCTCTCTCTCATACATATGTATGTATGTGTGTGTGTGTGTGTGTGTGTGTGTGTGTGTGTGTGTGTGTGTGTGTGTGTGTGTGTGTGTGTGTGTGTGTGTGTGTGTGTGTGTGTGTGCACGTACGCTTATATAAAGTATAAAATACAATGCTTCGCCACTGATAACTCATTCTACACACGACATCAATACGGTCAATGATGCGATTGATATTCATTGGAAATATCGCAAACGATAAAGCATAAAACCAATTCTGAAATGAAGGCAGACGGTCATATGAGTGAGAGAGAGAGAGAGAAATACTTATAAGCGAAAGTGTGTGTGTGAGAGAGAGAGAGAGAGAGAGAGAGAGAGAGAGAGAGAGAGAGAGAGAGAGAGAGAGAGAGAGAGAGAGAGAGAGAGAGAGAGAGAGAGAGAGAAAGAAAGAAAGAAATAGAGAGCAATGAACAGACAGTAAGAGAGCGAGGCACGTGACCAGGTAAAAATACTGAGTGAGTCAGAGAAGCACTGAAATAGCACAAGGAGAAGCGTCCACCCTCCTCCAAACCCATGTTTCGAGTCCCACTTATCCCTGGCAGCTTGATGGGGAACTAAAAGAAGAAAGAATGAAAGAAAAACAGGTGATAGTAAATACACATGGAAATAATTCCGCGACGGAGCGATGGGAAGGACACGGAAGTATGAAAGGGTATGGGACTGGCGCCTTTAAGGAAGATCGTCTTTGATTTTTTTCCTCCGTTTTGGGCAGACGAGGAAAGGAGGGCAAGGATATGATTTTATTGGAAGTTTTTTGAATTGTTACTCCTGTAGGCTGATTATATATCTGATACGGTTATGTGCAAATTTCAATAATGAATCATGGTCATCGAGAATATTTATAACCTGCGTGTTTTATATTTGTATAGATAAGCGCGCGCGCACACACACACACACACACACACACACACACACACACACACACACACACACACACACACACACACACACACACACACACACACACACACACACACAGTACCACTGCCCTTCCCATTTTCTACCATGCATGTGTAAGCGACGGTTATGAAAGCTGGATACCCCTTTGTTCTTCCCATGTTGCTAGGGGTATAGGTTCTTGCAACCCCATTCTCTGCTCCAGCTGTCACGGTCTTTTCAGACTTGCCTGGAGGGATGCTAACAGGTGAGGAGGAGATTGTGGTCGGTGGCATTTTGTTTGTTAATTAGTAGTTCTGAAACATGACGTCATACTCGAGTTTCTTTTATCCACAAACACCGACCACTCTTCTACATTTATTGTCATCTGGGCTTCCTCAGCTTGATTCGAGGTATTTCTGCATATATTGTTCCACACCTTTTTTTCTTTCTTTCTTGAATAACTGAAGGTCGGAGTTGGTAACTTCTTTTATCTGTATGAAGTAGGGGATGGATGCCTACATGGCTATGGCTGAACGGTGAACCTTTTCCACTCACGTCTTCCAGCACTTTTACATTATGGTTTGGTTCCTAAGAATCTCTGGATACTGCTGATGTCAAAGACGGCTGGTCCCTTACTTTTTTCTTCTCTTATTTTTTTGCAGGTATGTTAATGTCATAAGAAGTCCCTAGAACGGACAGTGTGGTGTGGCAAGGTTGACTACGCCTTCGATTTTAGTTCTTAGGATCCATGATTTTCCAAAAAGTTGAGGCAAGAGATTTTATAGAAGTGTCCGTATTACTCAGAACATTCACTCAAGACATCACATCTGTGTCCCCTCTTTCTCACTAGTGTCTTGTTTTAATCGTCTATCCTTAGAAATGTCAATACGCTTAACTTCGTATGGGAGATAACCATCCTCCTTCATCATGTCTTCTGACAGCAGACCGAAGTCGTAACACTGCAACTGCAAAGAATTCGGAATATCTCCTCTACATAAAATTGTGTTTCCTAGTCTGTTGCCTCCACTCGGTCAGACCGTTCTCCGTTTTGGGCATGGACTCTTACGATTCCATGCGGGTTCACTAATCACTCTTTGAAGTTTATGGGGCCATCAGTCTTGTTGCTATTTGCCTCGAGAAAGCATGCGGAATACATAATAAAACTTTTCACTACATCAAATGCTATATATATGTATGTATATATGTATGTATACATATACATACATACATACATATATATATAAATATATATATACACAAACACACACACACACACACGCACACACGTGTGTCTGCGCGCGCGTGCACACGCACATAAACCCGTATCCCAAGGTCCGTGTAGCTCGTCCATGCTATCTCATGCACGGAACGATATAGCGCGTCCGTACTGCACGACATATTCAAATAAACTGAATCAATTGTCAATGAAACTAACAGTCTGGAAAATATTCACAACGCCCGATGAATAATTCAACTGCATTGGCTTGAAGAAAGTCTGGTATCAATTCTGGTATCAGTGAAACCACAATTGCAAGGAAGATGCAGGGTCTTGCATGTATGTAAGACGGTCTATGGCTTTACTTTCTTACTGGATTAATAAGGTATGTGATCAAGAAGTGCAACAACCAAATCGATAAGCAATTTCATGGTTTATTGGTTTGATCTATGTTTTAAGATGCAGTTTTGTAGTTTTCATCTACCGTGATGAATAATGATTGCAATAAGACGAGAGTTTTAAAGGCCTATCTTGTGAACATTTGTTTGGGGAATGCAATATAGTTTTCTCACTATGGGCACGAAGAGGGGAAAATATAAACGAAAAAATTGAAATTGTCAGGAAAACAATACTTATTTTTTCTGAGGGAATAGATGTGCATGGATATAGACAAAATCACCATTATTTAAGTAACGATAATGGGGTGTGGGTATCACCACTTGACTCAGCAGGTCATTGCAACATTTCAGTATCACCAGAAAAAGGATCTAGTTTGTTTAATTTCAACTCCCCCCAAAATAAAGGTAAGAATGAGTATCATAAAAAAGAAATGCACACACTAGAACATATAGGAAGAGCACAAGTTTTCGGTAGTTGTTAGTCGATGCCTGTATCTTTTTCCTTTGGGTTCCCTAGTGTTCATGAACCCCCTCCCGCTCCAGCGTGCCATTCGTATCGGACAATATTACGGTTAAAAAAAAAAATGTTTTATATTTCTGTTCCTTCTATATGATCAACAGATAGTATCCCTGTAACACCGTCAGTACAGTGCCAAGCCAAGATGGCGCTCTCCACACCGGGAACAGAGACCACTGGTGCCTCAACTCAGCATTGGCACTCCCTCGGCCTTCCGTTTTATGTTTGTGCAACTCTTTTGTTTCATCTATGTGATATTAACACCCTACATCATATACGACAACTACAAATGAAGTTATCATTACTTAAATCCGCTCTATGTTTCTTTTATGTCTTGTTCTAAATCCGATCCATTTCATGTGGAGAAATGAGCACAAACGATAAAATAAGAACCCTTAGATGATGGGCTGGATGCTTGCTTGCTAACCCCTGCCAGCTAGTTAACATTCCGATGCGACAATAAAGAGTTAAGGATAAGACTCTTATTGGTGTCCTTCTTCTTCTTGGTTGGGGTTAAAGGGACACGTGCAAATATTATGATACTACAGGGAAGAATTCCAGTTGAATATTAATAAATATCTTTAGACTTAAGTATCTTTAGACTTAAAATCCCATAACCATCTTCAAGAAACTTAAGCCTCAGATATGACTGAACTCATGAACATAAACTTTATTGCAACATTACCAAAAGTTTGCCCTTTTAATTGTCCAATCTAAGACATTGATTATTGAAATCATAAAGTGCAAAATACTGATTACTAATATAATACTACATTTGCAGAATGAAGTTTAAATTTGTACGTAGAACAAGGGAGCGAAGATCAGTGATGCAATCTGACGTCAGCAAACAGAACTTAATGCATGACCTGTAAGTCAAATAAGATTCTGTGAAGAAAGGCGCACGACTGCCTCGTTGTCATGCTCGCCAGGTGCCTCCACGGTTCACCAGTTTATATAGTGTTGGCGTATATATGTTTGTGTGTGTGTGTACACATACATACATACATACATACATATATGTATATATATATATATATATATATATATATATATATATATATATATATATATATATATATATATATATATATATATATATATATATATATATATATATATATATATATATGTATGTATGTATGTATGTATGTATACACACACATACACAAATATATAAATACATTATCACTGATTGTATGATGCCCTGGGCCTACATTGATGCTTTATACGTATCATTTAACTAGGTTAACAGCTTCCTATGAATCCTGTCTCATAATGTATATCAAGGAACCGTATATTACTTGAATATTTTATTAATCAAGTAAGTTGAATGTGCAATGCCGATTCTTCACTTATTCATGTCTTTATACATACCACGGCGACTCATTTCCATGTTATTTCAATAAAAGCGTCAAAACCAACTTTTAACTAAATTGTTTATTATAATGCTCCCTTTCGAACAAATTCGCTCATATGATTTTAATAGTTTGCATTCTATCTTCATTAATTCACTATTTTTTATCATTATACTCATTAGCCATCTCGTCGTAATTATGCATTTCGAGTTGACAGGATGCAAACTCATCGGCAAATACCAACTCAATAAGCACAGAGGACGAATGGTATTAATTTCACAACAAGATTCAATAAAAAATCTAGATAATTGTGGGATATCAGGTATTTCCCTGATGTTCATACACTTATTATCGTTGCGTCTTTTTAAGATATGGACCCTCCCCCCCCCAACTAAACACTCTTTTATATTAGGTTATTGTATATTAGGCTAATCTAACAATCAGAAAACGTATCAAACTTCATCATTATTTAGAATATACTTTTTTTTTAATTATTCATTATACATTTCAATGTTAATAATAATCATTATCACTATTATTATATATTTTTGTCGTCGTTTTCTTCTCGTTCGAATCTGAGAGAAATGTGCGGCGACGCGGAGGCTTTTCTTAAGACCTACAGCAGACTGATACACGGCGTGGGCGAGGCACGACTTCATTTGATCTCAGTCTGGCCGTTTGAATCCATGATAAAAGGCCGCCCCCCCCCCCTCCCCGGCCTTTCCCCCAATCCTTAGCCCACAATTCGGGGTAATTCGTTGCACTATCGTTCTATTGTGTCCCTCGGGGTCTTTAAATGCCTCGGCCAACCGCCAGTTATATGAGCCTTATACTCCGCTCACGACTTTTAATTTCAAACTTGACGGCCGTCTGTCTGCTCCGTGACTCCGGGGCTTCCACGACTCGAACCTTCTACAAACCACTGCCGGACCTTCAACGTGTGTTCTCATTACCATCATTACAGCGAACTCCATCACCCTCACTCCATGGTTACGTGTCATCACCAACGGAACATTATTGCGTTCGGCAACTTTCCCTACGTCTTCGCCATGGTCATAGACAATGCTGTTCTTCGCCCTTCTCGCACAACACCATCAACATAATGGCTAATGGCTATCTATGTAACCCCCTGTCTACAAAAGTACTACCTGTCCGCGCCATCAGTCCGCTACCATCGCCTGTCTCCATAACAGCAACCTGTCCGCAGCACCACTACTCTTCATTCCATCAACGCCTTTATACTGACTACAAATGTCAGAGTACAGCACTACTATCTGCGCATATAACAACCGCCTAACACCAGTCTTAACATGTATCCGCAGGAACAGTTCAAAATACTTGCACATCAATCAATGTAATTTTTTTCTCTCTCTCCTGAAAATGACATCGACGATTGAATCAGTGGTGAGGAAAGTGGCTGGGTGGGAAAAAAAGGAATGAGAAAAAGAAGAGGGAAGGAACAAAAGGGGGAAAGAAGAGGAGGAGAAAACAAAGTATCATAAGAATATAAATCATGGAAAGAGTGAAGAAGACAAGCAGTTCCCTCCGCAGGGCAAAGGGACCTCGCCCGTCCATCCTAATTTCATATGCGAACGCTTAGCTATCAAGGATTCATTTTATCTTCCCACGGTGTGAGACTTTCATATGTATTCTGCCTCTCTGACGCACGTAGGGACTTCATGGTGTTTATGAAGGCTGCATTACATACGAAACTATCTTGATACCTCTCTCCTTTCTTTTATATTTTATTGCACTGATACCTTTAATAAGAGCTTATCCCTCTTTTTATTAATCCGTTTGTCTTTCTTCCGCTCCTCACTTTTTCTTACTTTATCATTCTCCCCTCTTCTGTCTCTTATCTATTTTAATAAGACAATGAAACATTCTGTATATTAGAATAAGCTAATTTAATTCATGTAAGTTTCCATGTGTTCCTTGCTTCTGCATTAAATGTTGCACTCCAACTAATTTCCCTCGCCTCATCTAATCATCAAAAAGTAATTTAATAACTTCCACAAACCGAGATATAATGGAGACGGAGAAGCAGAAAATAGAAAGAGGAAACGATATAAAATAAGAAAAAAATGTAACTAATGATAACTAGTAAGATTATTAAGTATTATAATAAAATTTGACAGATGTCGCTATTTACAATGATGATTACAAATATAATGTATTACTGATCATATTGATAATCATCACAACGACAATAATAATAATGAAAGTGATGATGAAAATAAGGATAAAACCAGCATCAAATACATTAATCATACCACTGATACTAATATTTATCAAAAATAAAATGCTAACGACTACAAGAACAAAAGTTGAGCACTGATTTGGCAGATTTACATACTAACCAAAGATAAATATCATAAATCGTGAACTATACATCCAAGGAAACTGTACTTTACAGTGCCCTTTGACTCGTAATAATAGGCAGAATTCTATTATGCCCAACAACAATGCCTAATAAAGACGTCTGATCTGTGAGAAACGGTTTTGATTCTAGGGGCCATAGGTTTCATATGATGGCAGACTATATCATGTTTAAATAATATTGTGAAAAAGAAACGTATATTTATAGTGCATTGTTTTGGGATAATGGTTAGGCTATTTTTTTTATACTTCCAGGCAATACAATAAAAGGAATAAAATTGATATGAAGCCATGTCTTACTAGATCATAAAGAAATCAAGATAAATATGCTCTTCTGGCAAGATCAGGTTTGATATTCAAGGCGTCAGGTCTTAGATGATCAACGGTCCTTGGGTTAAGGTTCTCGCTCTTTGAAGAGCTTAAAGAGTCATTCTATCTATTTCTTTATTAAAATAGACATGGACTTTATCATCCTTCTTTATCAAAATTTGGAAACTATTGGTAAATAGGTGATAAGAGCCATAGTCACTAATAAATAAAAAGTTTAGACTTCAGAACTAAAATCAAAGCAAAGTTTGTTTTGCCATCGGGCAGGAAATC
The DNA here is from genome assembly GCA_017312705.2 of Penaeus japonicus. Lineage (NCBI taxonomy): Eukaryota > Metazoa > Arthropoda > Malacostraca > Decapoda > Penaeidae > Penaeus > Penaeus japonicus. The sequence goes on along the minus strand of BOPN01000403.1, from coordinate 170,209 downwards.
TGTTCGTAAAATTTGTAGTCAGTTTGCATTTTCCAAAAGAAACACACATACGCCTTCATAGCTCAGTGGCTAGAGCGCTGGTCTAGTAAACCAGAGGCCGGGAGTTCGATCCTCCCTGAAGGCAGTTGAGAACTTAAGGCTTCTTTTGTACAGTACGAAACTAGGAACGCGTTCTATATTTTAGAACAGCTGGGAGAGGTTGCTTAGTGAGTGCGCTGCCAAGCATAGGGCGAATTGTGGGAAAAAGTATCGTTGATATCATTTCAAACTACACGCTCCCGAAACAACACAGAGGATCCACAGCACACGTAGAATACGATGGCGGCCTCATCGAGAGACCAATAGAGATCACGGCTGTAGCTCTGCAGGTCTCCCCAGAAGATGAGAGCAATGAAGTTATGGAAGAAATTGTGCAACCAACTGCAAGGTTGATGTGTATGACTGCTTATGCCTTTGAATAAGGTGGGTTTCATATTGGTTTGAAGGAAAACCTCTGGCAAAAAACAACCAACTTCCTTCCCAGTTTGTGTAAACAGTAGTGCAAATCTTTCCATACTTTAGATTTATTTACTATGTGTGCATGGGAAATAAGTTACACAAATAACAACTACAGTGTAATTGTTGCATTTAAACTTAAATCAGATACTTGGAGAAGGCAGTGTTCATGCTAATCAACTGTATCTACCCTTTACAATCAACTGCATCATCTTTCTCATAAAACAAATAAGGAAATTTCTCCCAAGATACCATGAGATGCAAAGTCTAGGATCTGAATTCATTTTTAAAGTTCTGTAGTGTCTAGAATTTGTATTTGTTAATCCCTTTGATGCTTATGTTTTCTTTTTTCTTTTTTTATTCATGTAAAAGTAATAGTAAATGACTATTATTTTAAGTATTTTACCACAGATTACAATCCTTTTCTGGAAATTCTGTGGTTATCATTTTGATTATACAGTAATTGTATTTTAAGCTTAGAAAGTGAAATATATTCATGTAGTATTCATTTACATTTTATAGTAAACATATTTTCTAATGAAAAAAAAAGTCTTTGCTTAGATATGCTTTTTTCTTCTTCATGCAGGGAAGATCATCCACAACAAGAAGGTTTCATGGAAATTCTGGAGCAAAAAAGTGACCGTGACTTTTTCAAGCACCTAAGAGTTACTAGAAGTTCATTTGATATGATTATCAAGGATATCGAAGGGGTATATGGGTCTAGACCTTCACGTACCAGCCTCAATTTAGGACCAAAGAAGGCCTTGTGTATGACACTTTGGTACTTAGGAACTCCTGTTTCACATAGAGAGATATCAGAATTATTTAGAATATCAAAATGAGTTACATTTGATTGTGTGTTAAAAATAATAGAAGTGCTGTGCTCTCAGGCATGTATATCAGATGGCAACACACGAGGAAGCAGTGGAAAGGGAAAGAGACTTTTAGCATTTAGCTGGCCTGCCAGGGGTAATGGTTGCTGTGTGTATTAATTAAAGCCCCAAAAGCTGTACAATTTGACCTGGACAGAACAATGAAGCACAGTGCAAATATAATGGCAGTGTGTGTGTGTGTGTGTGTGTGTGTGTGTGTGTGTGTGTGTGTGTGTGTGTGTGTGTGTGTGTGTGTGTGTGTGTACATATATATATGCATATATATATATATATATATATATATATATATATATATATATATATATATATATATATATATATATATATATATACATACATATATATGTATATATATATATATATATATATATATATATATATATATATATATATATATATATATATATATATATATATATATATACACACACACAAGTATAAACAGGCCCATAGGTGTGTGTATAGAATTAATAAAGACCATATCATTGAGAAGACTACTAATACCTTCCTCGTCTGCTAAGGACTCCCTCCCGCGGCCTCGCAGCGAAGGGGTCCGTTGGGGTCTCTCCACGTGGTGACCAGGCGTCCCTCGGCGCTGAGATTCGGCCTCTGGTCATCCGGCCTCCTTAGGTGTTTCCGGTAATTCCACCTGCAGAAAGGGTATTCGAGGCCCATTATATGATCGGGCAGGTAGCTCTTCCGCGACATCTTGCCGTTAAATTACCTACTTGAGAAATATTAGTAGGATTTACGGGTTACAGGAGGTCACCGGCTGTATCCGATACGGAAGGCCACCGTGTATAGCCTTGTGAAGATAATTGAGGCCTCTGTATGCGGGTTCGCGGTACGGGTTAGGAAAGGATCATTATCAATATTCAAAATCTATTAATGTAATTGCGAGAAATTATTTATATAATTGCGAGAAAATTAAACTTGTACACAAAATAAAGTTTTGTTAAACATTAATGCACATCATACACTCATATTTATATTAAAATACGTTAATACATCGATTGCGCATACCAGCTTTCCTTTGTTTGGCGAGGGTTTGAGAGCTTCTATCACGTTCGGCTGTTTTTGTTTTGATTCTTTGGGGAGCAGCGTGGTTACACTGGCTCGTGCATTGCAACTATTTCAGGGGGCTAAGATTGAAGGTAGGGTATTTGGGTGTTTTATAAACACTTTCTATATATCATTTTCATATTGGGTTTATATAGATTGTAAATTATCAATGTTTGATATTGAAGAACCTGTATGAAGAGTTGGCAAGGATTAAAAATTTTAAAGTTATTTAAATTTCAGACTTACTTTCCGTGTACTTGCGTTATGCTTTGATATTCTCCAGTAAGTTCTGTTAATATTTATTCTTGCTTCAACTTTTACTTTTGTAGTAAAGCGAATATGTCATTTTTAAAG
>BOPN01000403.1:157405-159905 GCA_017312705.2 Penaeus japonicus | reverse complement strand
CCCCCCTTCCCCGCGGTGGAAGGTGTTGCCTGGCGAAGCGTCGCTTCAGAAGACAAGACAACGTTTGATCGAAGAGATTAAAAAAGGCCTCATTATCATGCAACGTACGAAGCGAATGATCCGTTCCTTGTATTGATATGCGGCGGGAGGCGGGGTGGGGGGGGGGGGGTGAGGAGAAGGGGCAGGGAAGAGAGTAGGGATGGGGAAAGGGAAGGAATGGGGGAAGGGGAAGGGATGAGGGAGGGGTAGGGGGGGTGAGTAGAAAGGGGCAGGGAAGAGACTAGGGATGGGAAAAGGGAAGGAATGGGGGAAGGGGAAGGGATGAGGGAAGGATAGGAGATTGGGAAGGGAGATGAGACGGGAGAAAGGGTGGGTTCGGGAGGGAGGATGAGGAAAGGGTGGGGTAGGGAAGGAGAGTGGGTTGGGGAAGAAGGGAGTGGAAAGGGTGGGTTTGGGAGGAAGGGAGAGGAGTGGATGGGTATGGGAGGGGAAGAGGAACGGGTGAATAAGTGAAGGAAGGTGAGGAAAGGGAGGGTTGAGGAGATGCGAAGAGAGGGTGGGTTGAGGAGGAGGGGCGAGGAGAGGGTGGGTTATGGACGGAGGGAGGAGGAGGGGGAGGAGAGGGTGGGTTGAGGACGGAGGGAGAGAAGTTGGACCAGGGAGAGGGGGAGGCTGGGACAGGAGGGATGGAAAGGATGAATTGTAGAGGGTGGAGGGGAAGAGGGGGGGGGGGGGATGGGTGATAGTGATGTGAATAATTAATGTAAAGCTTCTTGTTCAATCAGTAGCGCTTCTTGGAACATGAGGGGCGAGCTCTGGGTTTTGGGTGAAGCGATGTTTAGACTAACGATAAGGATGATGAATTGGGGAAGAAATACAAATAGAGGCGCTGAGGCAGGCATGTAACACACACACACACACACACACATACATACACACACATACACACACACACACACACACACACACACACACACACACAGACACACACACACACACATACACACACGCACATACACATACACACACATTACTATCATCCTCATCGAGCGAACGAAATAAAAGGCGTCATCACCTTCTATCACATCTACGTTTACTTTTTTCTTGGGGACCAGTCTCTTGACTCGTCTGTTATCTTACCTTTTGATTATATCTTCTAGGCGTCTTTGGTTTAGCTCTCTTGTCACTTCGGAGATGTCTTTCACTTTAGTTTATTCTCTTACCTATGTTGATCTTTGCTCATCTCTCTGAGTCCTTCCCTACATTGACTTCTGCTTGCTTTTGCATGCCTTTGCTCTCTGTGACAGATTTGTACACGCTGATTGCATGATTTGCGTTATAGGCATGTTGGTAAGGAACATTTCATGATCTTTCTGTCTTTTCCGGATGTTTTCATACCAATAGTAGTGAATCTTTTATTAATTTATTTTTCCTTGTCTCTGCTATATTTGACTAGGGCATGTGTATTTATCGGCTTCTCCAAGAATCTCGTTTTTAATTATGGCGCAGAGGGTATCAATGTTGCACATTCATTTCGTTCTTGCAAGTCTGCTCTCAAGCTTTCTCGGTTGAGGTAATTGAACATGTCTTGCAGGAAACACACACTCACTCGCTCACACGGTTTCTGAAATTAAAATTATATCATGTGCAGATCTTAGAGGACTTAATTTCCTATAAACTTCACCTTTTCATTTCCTAAGACTTAGCCTGTTGTCATTTCTGGTACTTTCCATGTTTTCAACTTTTTCTGTCTTTTGTCCTCTATGTTTCTCTTCCTTTTATTTGTTTATCGAGGTTCATTTAGTTCTGTTCTCTCTATATCGCCCTGTTTATCATATTTACATATTTCTTTTTTCACGACATGGCTCGTTGCTTTTTGCATGTTTGCATTCTTTGCCAACATTTGCTTTTCAGATTCTTTTGGTCATGCATTTTTTTTTTCTGTAAACGATCTTTGAAAATTTTAAAATGCGTTTGGGGGTGTAACTTTAGCAAAATTTGATAACAATCTAAACCATCATATCCGGAGCATTGCAAAATTTAGTAATATTCCAACCGAACTTATCATTAAGATTTAAAATTGTCTTTCGTTTATCATAGAATAGATAGTTATTGTCCTGCAGTTGGATAAATTTTTCTTCTTTTTTCTTGCAAGCAATATTTTCTAGTTCCATCATTTCCTTTTTTTTTATCTTCCGTAAGTCCTCCTGTGACATTGTACACCGGATTTATATATAATGTTTGGTTTTCAACGTACACGTAAACACACACACACACATAAACAGGGGTAGATTAGCAGAAAATATTGAGAGCCTCGAGTCCTCATTTAACCATTACTTCACTTACGATTCTGAAACAAACAAAACAAAACAAAGGAAGAGACACATTACTCCCCCCTCCCCACCTTACCCACCCACACACACCCAGGAAAAAAAAAATTACCCCCTTCCCTCAAGAAATAAAAAGATAAACACGACCTTAAGCAAGACGTTGTTTCACC
>BOPN01000403.1:147500-149568 GCA_017312705.2 Penaeus japonicus | reverse complement strand
CCAAAAGCGCCCTTAGGCCCTCTTATCAATGGTTTATCGGCTGGCTTCCGGTGTGGTGTACGAGGAGGGGGCCGGGGAACCCATCCCCCTACCCACTAACCCCCGACGCAGCTTTGATGAGCGTGACCAATTCAATAGACCTGCTTAATTAATCTTTTTTAAACGTCTCCTGTAATTTTCGGCGCCAGCGCTTTTTTATAATTATTAACAGGAACGCGAGCGCTCACGGTCTCTGGCGGTCTCCTGAAATTAGCATATCTTAAGGAGAGGCGCCTCCTCCTGGCCAAGGAGCGAATGGCGCGCTCAGTCACTCCGCTTGTTCTGTTCGGAGCGAAGTTTTATTTCATTTTTTTTTCCTTTTTTGTTGTTGTGTTGTTTTGGTCATTAGTCACAGTGGGTGAATCCTTGGCATGCGACCCACGACGCCGAAGTGCAGAGACCGCGGCCCATGAGTTAGCGAGAGAGAGAAAAAGGGAGGAAAAAAGGAAGGAAGAACAAAAAATCTAGGGTGAGGACAGTATTAACAGCTCGTACGTTTTGCTCGAATTTTAAAAAAATAACGAGCTTTTCCGTCTCTCCCTCCCTCTCTCTTCCTCCTTCTCTCCCCTTTTCTCTCTCTCTCTTCCTTTCTCCCTCTCTCTCACTTTCTTACTTTTTTATTTTTCTTTCCTCTCTCTCTCTCTCTCTCTCTCTCTCTCTCTCTCTCTCTCTGTCTCTCTCTCTCTCTCTCTCAGTGAATAAACACGATAAACAAGGCGGACGGGTGAAGCAAGTCAAACAAGACGCAGTGTGGTCGACCTGACAGCCCCGCATTGCATTAACTTCGAGTTCATTATACGAGCGGTCATGAATCGTCGGCTGCAACACTTTTTGCAACAGAAATGAGCTATTTATATAGTGCATACTTTGTGCATCTTTTCGGTTGTTTGTCTTTGTTACCTTTATGATCATGGTTGTCCTCTTGTTCATAAATATCATTGTCAGTGTTATTGTCTTTATTATAAAAAAATGTCAGTCATTATTGTTATTATTGTTATCATTATTGTTATTATTATTATTGTCATTATTATTATTATTGTTATTATTATTATTAATATTAATGATATTATTATCATTAATAATAATAATAATAATAATAATAATAATGATAATAATATTATTATTATTATTATTATTATAATTATTATTATTATCATTATCATTATTATTACTATTATTATAATCATTATTATTATCATCATTATTATTATTATCATTATTATTATGATTATGATTATCATTATCATTATTATTATTATTATTACTATTATTATTATTACTATTATTATTATAATAATTATTATTATTATTACTATTATTATTGTCATGATCATTATCACTGTTATCATTATTTTCACCATTACTATCATCATCATCATTATTTTGATTATCACCATCATCATTATTATTATCATCGTTATCATTATTATTATTATCATCATTATTATTATCCTTATTATTATCATCATTATTATTCTCATCCTTATTGTTATCATCATTATCATTCTTATCCATATTATTATCATCAACATCATTATTATTATTATTGTTTTTAATAATAAGAAGTATCTTCATAATTTATTATTACTTTATATAACCTGCAACTTCAATTAAAGATAAACCTTTTATTTTAATCAATTACCTTAAATGTGATATCAACAAACTCGTTTTATTTTCGTTTTTTTTCTTTCTTTTTTTAATAAGCTAAGCTCTTTCAAACACTGACAAACAAACTATCTAAAATAACTCATCTCAGAAAAGGTTGTCATGGTCATATACACAAAATAACAACAACAACAACAACAGCGGAGGGCGGGTGTGACCTAACTGATGTTTGTGACATTAATAACTCCTTACCTCTCTCCTCTTACCTATCCTTTGCCCATATCCCTCTCCCTTTCCCTCTACCGTCCCCTCCCCCTTCTCCCTTGCCCCTACTATCCCTGTACCTTTACCCCCTTCCCCGTCCCCTTCCCTCCTCAGCTTCTCACCTTATTCCCCTACTTTTATCCCCCACCCCCCAGTCCCC
>BOPN01000403.1:125000-127500 GCA_017312705.2 Penaeus japonicus | reverse complement strand
AGAATACGAATCAGAGAGTAAATGTCCATAAAGAGAGAGAGACAGAGAGAGAGAGAGAGAGAGAGAGAGAGAGAGAGAGAGAGAGAGAGAGAGAGAGAGAGAGAGAGAGAGAGAGAGAGAGAGAGAAAGAAAGAGAGAAGTAGAGAGAAAGAGAGAGAAAGAAAGAGAGAGAACAAAAAGATACTTAAAATGAAAGCAAGTCCACCTCAAGAAAAAAAAAAAAAAAAAAAAAAAAAAAAATTGGCCACCGGCCGAACCATTTTCGCGGGAACGAGAGTGAGGGGATATGGGAGGGGCGTGAGGGGAATGGGGTGGGGGTGAGATGGGGAGAAGGGGAGACGAGGGGAGATTGAGAAAGGGGGGGAAGAAGGGGAGGGGAGAAGGGGATACGAGGTGGGAGTCAGAAAGGAGGGAAGGGGAGGGGAGGGGAGGGGAGGAGTTATTTGGGGAGAAGGGGAGACGAATCGGGATCGAGGAGAGTGGGTGGAGGGGTCACTGAAGGAGAAGGGGAGACAAGGCAGGATTGAGAAGGGGATGGGGGGGGGGGGAAGAGGGGGATGCGCACCCCGACGTCCGCTCAGCTGGCCCGCTCGTGAAAACATCTGGCCGGCGACATCATCTGCTACACGTGAATTCCTTTACACGAGAGCCAGCGCGTGTCTGCAGCCCCTTCGGCCGCCGGGACACCTGGGCGGGAAGTTGCAGCGCTGATTCTGTGTGCAACGGCATCTGTTGCACGTCCGCGAGTGGGAGGTATTTCTCGTAAAACCTTTCGATTGGATGATATCCCTCAGTCTTCTTCTTCCTTGAATCTAGGAATATTCTGAATGACTTTAGATAATGGTGGTGAATTTTCTTGGAAACAACAACAGTAATAATATTCAGTTGCAGTAATAATGATAATAAAAGTGTCACCGATAACTAAAATGACAACAATAGCAACAATGGTTACAATAACAACAACAAGAATGACGATATGATAATCAACCATTAATAAACAATCAATAATGATAAAGCAAAACTTGAATCAACAACAACAAAAGGTGACAATAATGGTAACAAAAACAACCGACACAATAGAGATTCCTTATCATCCCCATCCTCATCATAAACTCAACGTCCTCGCCATCATTACGTCATCCCTTCTATCAGGACATCATCTTAGCGATAACGATTATAAAAAAAAAAAAAAATGAAAATGATACACAAGCAAGTGGTCGACAAAGAGGACAAAAGAACGTGTATATTCAGCTTATCTTCTATAGTTACCCAAGACGAGTATTCAGCATATGATGTAATGTAGACCGATGGAGTGTGTCGCAAGACTTTGTTTGAACATTTCGACCAGGAAAATTAAATCCATCTAGAATCCTTTCTATCTTTATTCGATCTAATAAAAACGAATCCCTCTCAATCCAGGTCACTTTACCTAATTCAGTGTAATTTTCAGAAGCCATATTCCATTTCGACAATTTAAGGGAATAACACGATACTGACTTGCTGCACTAACTTGTGAGCAAAATACTAAGGGTGATCTTTCATGGCTGTTGTAAGGAACACAATGCTGGTGTTATTAAGGTGATTTACTTGAGAAAAAAGAAACAGGAATTGGAAAGAGAGAGAGAGAGAGAGAGAGAGAGAGAGAGAGAGAGAGAGAGAGAGAGAGAGAGAGAGAGAGAGAGAGAGAGAGAGAGAGAGAGAGAGAGAGAGAGAGAGAGAGAGAGAGAGAGAGAGAGAGAGAGAGAGAGAGAGAGAGAGAGAGAGAGAGTTTAGAGATTGATGAAACATGGGTAGTTGGGAAGATAGGCTAGTAAATATATTGATAAAGGAAAGTAATTAGACAAACAAGATCAATGCTTATATAGTCAAAGTGAAAGGAAGAAAATGGGAAAAGGAGAGAGAGAGGGACAGAGCGAGAGGGTAGGAGGTAAGAAAGAGGGAAAAGAGAGAGAGAGAGAGTGAAAGAGAGAAAGACAGATAGATAGATATAAAGATAAATAGATGAATAGATAAATAGAGAGAGAGAGAGAGAGAGAGAGAGAGAGAGAGAGAGAGAGAGAGAGAGAGAGAGAGAGAGAGAGAGAGAGAGAGAGAGAGAGAGAGAGAGAGAGAGAGAGAGAGAGAGAGAGAGAGCAAGGACAGAGAGAGACAGAAAGAGAGAGAGGGGGGGGGGGCAAGGACAGAAACATAACTTACAGAGATAGAGACAAAGAGAAAGAAACGGAGTGAAAAATAGAAAGAGAGAAAGAAAGACAAACAGAAGGGGCAAAAAGGACAAAGACACACACACACACACACACACACACAAAAATAACAGCAAGAAAGACCAAGAAAGAAAGGAAGAGTCCAACGAAAGAGAAGAAAGAGTAAGAGAGATGCGGGTAGGTACACGTGCTGTTACACTTCGCCAACAGCAAAAAGCCAAGAGCTGATCCACCTCCAAGATTGACGGTGTCACATCTTACGAATCTCATTGTTTACCTTGGCGCTCTTCTGGGGA
>BOPN01000403.1:102500-110000 GCA_017312705.2 Penaeus japonicus | reverse complement strand
TTTTTAATGAAACATTAAGAAAAAGTTTTCCTTAAAAATATGAATACTGTATTTTTTTCTCTATGCTAAAAGAAATGCTCAGTAATTGTAGGAAGAAATGATCAAATTTTGAAATGTATGAGAAAAAATTAGTAACCTTCACCATAACTTCAACTCTTATAATAGGTCTACATAACATAAGTTTCAGTGATTTTTGAAATTCAGTTATTAAGGCAAAAAGCAATGAATCTGCAATGTATTTGGAATTGCAACAATTAAATATCATTAACTGGCTAAGTAGCTACTAACTTCATAGGAACGAGTCTTTTGAACAACAAAGATATAATAACAAGCGTAAGAGACATTATCACAAAGAGGATGCCAAAGGTCCATCTAGTGCCTAGGGCAGTGTACATATAAGACACAAAAATTGGACCGGTGACACGACTCAAACTACCAGTACTCGTTAGAATACCCATCCAAACACCTTGTGGCTTTGGCCCTAAAATTTTTGAAAAGAAGGAACTAGAGAGTGTAAATGCAACTGGATACCCTATAACTGCAGTTATGTCTGCCAAAGCCATCTGAGGCATTTCTACAATAGGTGTGTAAAGGCACCATTCCTGCTGCTGAGGGCACCCAAGATCATTGCATTTGCCATCTCTTACAGCATGCCGCCGTTGTCTAGATAATAAGTTACTAGGTTCAGTAAAGTTCATGTTCAAGATTGGTGCTACTGTAGTAAAGCTTTCTAACTCACTTCCATCATCATGGGAAGTACAGTTCTGCATTTTTGGATATGTATTTCCCATTGGAAAATGAATCAACATGGCTACTGTTAATGGAACTAATCCAATAAAAATGAAAACTTTACGTTCATCAAATTTCCTGGTTAAGAAACTTGTCATGGCAAACATTATGACTGACAAAGCTCCAGCAATACTTAAACCAATTCCTACAACTGTTATAGCTTTTTCATCAGTCCAGGCATAAAGGTCAATACACATAGGCACAAGCAATGTCTCTAACAAAACATATATGAAGAGGATGATGAAAAAAGAGATCAGTACACCAATCAGAGCAAGGTAATCAGGCTTTGGTAATTTTTTGTTTTCCTTGTCAGCATGCCTTGTTCGCTGAGCTTCTTTGGCTGCTATTGGGTATTCCTGAAAAAATAATAATAGCATTTTAAACAATACATCTGTAAAGAATTCTTACATCTCTACTTCATGCACATAGTGCAAGGCCTACCACATCTACAATCTCCTTTACTTTCCTCAGGAATCTTTCAGGACATCCTGAAGCTCTACACAGAGCAGTATCATCTTTTTTTTATTAAGCAAATATATGACAAAGATAACAGATGCAAAGGCAGTGATTAAAGCAAAACAGATACATCAGAGGACTTGTGTGAACTTATGAAAAAAAAGGTGTATGAGATCAATAAGGATTTTTTTCTTCATTGAAATGAGAAACTGAATTCAGATGGAAAACTATGAGAATCTTCAACTCTGGACAACAACACAGATAGATTAGTAGAGGTACTACTAGGAGTGAATATCTATTACCACAAGAGGAAATGTGAAAATCTGTCACATACATGAAAATTAGAGAAAAAAACAACATTGCTAACTAATATGCGAACTGACCTGGTTAAAGAGAACCCTTTGGAGGAGTTAATATGTACAGAGCAAAGCGATGAAGCAATGCCAGAAGGTTTAACATTTTGAAATTACCTAGGTGTAAACTCATGCAGCACCTTCTAATAGTCTTGAAGAGGATACTGTAGTATATGAAGGACTTGGAAAAGGAAGGGAAACTGTGGGTTATACATTCTATATAAAAAAGGCAAAAGCCTCAATACAAATGAAGGATCAGAAGTCAGAAGAAAAAAATACTGAAAAACACATACAGAAAAAAAAATTCAGTTGAAAATCAAATTTCAGTAACACATACACACACACACACACACACATATACATATATATACATATATACAAATATACATACACATATACATTCACGTTCACGTTCATATTCACGTTCACATTCACATACATATATATATATACATATATATATGTATTACACATATATATATATATATATATATATATATAGATATATTACATATACATATATAGATATAGATATATATATATTACATATACATATATATATATAGATATATTACATATACATATATAGATATAGATATAGATATATTACATATACATATATGTATATATATATATATATATATATATATATATATATATATATATATATATATATATGTTTATATATATCGACATTGTGTTGATAATGATAATTATAATAGTGGTGATAATCATGACGATGAGAATAATGCTAAAACGATGATAATATGATAAAACATAAATTATAATGGTAGCATAATTACTATCATATCATCAGTAGTGGTATCATTGTCATATTTATCATTATGATTGTTATCCTTGTCAATATTATCATTATTACTTCTATTGTTATCACTATTTTCCTCATTATTATCATTATCATCATGATTAGCATATGTATATATATAACATATATATATAAACAAATAAATATACATATATATATATATATATATATATATATATATATATATATATATATATATATATAACATCGTCATCATTACTCCGATCATAATGCTTATTAGTAACTTCACCATCATCATCATCACAACTATTGTTATCATCACCATTACCATTGTTATTGCTATCACTATCATCATGATTTTAATGTCTTCTTGTCATTATCAATATAATCATCATCATTATCGTAAGTAGTCATAGTCTCTACCATCCTACCCTTCCCCCCCAACACACACATTGTGCGAGTGTGCGTATGTGTGCAAAACACGCGTGTGTGGGTCTCATGCATACACACATTACAATAGGATTGATAAAAAGAAGAAAAAAGATGAACAACATTCCCTGGCAATACGAAGAGCGTAAGAACCGACAGACTGAAATAACACTCGAAAAGAAAGAAAGAAAAAAAAGGAAAAACGACCACTGCTCCAAACCGAAAAAGGGTGAAAACACTAAAAAAAGAAAGAAAAAAAGAATGAAAGAAAGAAAAAAAATAACGGCCAAATGACCACGGTTATTATACAGCAGATATAAAATGAGTTGTAAGTTCCTCAACATAAAGCAGCAACGAAAGCCATAAAGCCGTTAAAGACTCATCGCTTATGAGTATCCAGGCGGTCACATCACCACCAGAAGAGAGAGAAAAAAAAAAGAAAAAGAAAAAGTTGGTGAAATAATTTCTTAAAGGGGCATAAAAGCCTTCAACTTATTTTTTTATGGCGCGTTGAAGACCTTGGCAAAGGAGAGGAAATGCTTGGCTTATTATTTTGAATATTCTGCCCCTCTGAGTTTTAGTGCTTGTGTACCAACATATGACGGCGAAGTAATAGAGAAAAGGCAAATTCTGCAAGTTCTCGGAAATCATGGTTAGTATCGCTCGGTGTGCGTGCTTGTGAGTGTAAGTGTTTGTGTATATATATGTGTGTGATTGTATGCGTGTATGTGTGTGTGTGTATGTGTGTGTGTGTGTGTGTGTGTCTGTGTGTGTGTGTGAGAGAGGGAGAAAGAGAATAAGAGAAAAAAAGCGACCAACCACGAAACAGAGAAAGAGAGATAGATAGATAAGTAGACAGATAGATATACAGAGAGAGAGAGAGAGAGAGAGAGAGAGAGAGAGAGAGAGAGAGAGAGAGAGAGAGAGAGAGAGAGAGAGAGAGAGAGAGAGAGACGGATCTCGGTCCACGCCAAGAAGGAGCGCACGAAGACCGTTAAGCCACACTATGATTGCGATGATGATAGTCACGATGTCTGGTCATGATAAGGTCCGCCCCGGTCATCGAAGCCGACCGCAGGGACTTCGGCGATGAAGGAGAGGCATAAAAAAAGAAAAGGAATAAAAAAAAAAAAAGGGAACGGAAAAAATATATAGGGGGTGGATAAAAACGAAAGAGAAGAAGGAGACGCATATAGATAAGAAGAAGAAGAAGAAGAAGAAGAAGAAGAAAAAAAGGTTCAAAAGGACTGTGAGTTACAAAGATGACATAGGAGGGAGAAGGGAGATGACGAAGATAAGGTTAAGGAGGAAAGCAAGACAAAGAATACCTAATGAAGAAAGGAAGAATCGAAGGCCGAGAGGAGGTGGGGGGGGGGTGAGAGGTACGGGGTGGTGATGGGGGGGGGGGCGGCATAAAGAAAACAGGTGTAATGACCTAGAGAATCAGATTCGGTTTTGATTTTCGTTACAAAGGATCCATGTCCTGCCACCATGCCCTTAGGCTGGTGGCGGGTGTCCTATAGCGTCGGATTTTTTTCTTTTTTTCTTTTAGGTTTTGTAGTATAGGCAATATGTATTTTTTCTTCTTTAATTAAGTATTTTGCTGTTTAGAACACATACAGGGACATACATAGCTCTATTTTGAGTTTATTAAGGGCCTAATGAAGACCTTGATAATGTAAAAAAATTACAATGTAAAAATCATTGTATCAGGCATTGTTGTTATTATCATCAATATTACATCAATAACCATAATCGTATGAACAGAAAACAATAGTAACAAAACAATAGTAATGACAATGATGATAATCATAATGATGGCGATAATGATAATAATATCAATGGTACTAATGATAATGATAAAATTGATAATGATGATGATAACAACAATAATGATAATAACAATAAAGCTTTATAATAACATTAACAATAACAATAATGATGATAAGTGATGATAATAATGATAGGAATAATAATGATAGTAATAACAATCACGATCATAAAGTATAAAATCCATGTTATGTTGTTAGCATCACAGCATTGACAATGGCAATTATCATATCAACAGTAATTAAACATATTCAGTAACAGTGAAAACAAAAAACAAAAATGATAAAGATAATAACAATGATTAGAGCAATGATAGCGATAATGTTATATAGTCAATAACATGAATAACATGATGATACCAATGATAATGATAACAGTAGCAACACAACAATAATAATCATGGAGGTAATATGATAAAGGTGATACAACAACAGTAATGGCAAAAGAAAATAAAAGAAAAAAGAAACGACAAAACAGTGCCATTATTACGAAAAGTGATTATAACAGTAACGATAATAATAATGATAGGAAAAACAAACAAACACAACAACCGTATTTAACGGTGGAGATAATGGTAACAATAAAAACAACAATATTGACTTTGACAATAACGACGCTAATAACATTAATATTGATAGTAGTACTGTTATCTTTAGTTGTAATAACTAAGATAATGTTAACAATACTGCTACTAATAATAGTGGTAGTAGTAGTAGTAACAATGATAATAGGATGGTAATGAAAAAAACAACATTAGTAGCAATGACAATAATGATAAAACGATATCAAATGCAACAGTGATAATGTTCATTATTTCAACAACAGCAATAACAACAAAAGTGACAAGAACAGTGAGAACAAAAACAACAACAATAATAATGATAATACTACTAATGTTAACAGTGATAATGACAATAAAAAAAATCTCGCTAATAAAAAATGATAATGGCTAATAAAAAAACTATATTTCGTTGCTCCTGTCTTTACAGCCTTTACAATCACCGCGTTCAAACAGCTTTTATTGTCACTATTGTTATGATCATCACTAAAGACCGTCACTATATATTTTTTTTCTTCCTTTTTGTAAGGCGCCTCTTGTTCCTTGTCCCGTGGAGAGATCTCTTGACAAACCTCACTCCAACGGTCATTTCTGGACCGGATTTTTTTTTCCTCCTCTTCCTTTCTTTGAGGCTAATAAAATATTATATGGCGGCCGGCATTTGTTTCCCTGCGCTTGTGATGGCCGAAGGTGATGAGCGATGATAGGTTATGCTGGACTGTGCGCCGCCTCGAAGGTTAACGGTTTTTGAATAACTTATTGGGAGGCTGTGAGTTCTTTTCTTTTTTTTGTTTCTTATTTCCTTTTTGGCAAGACATTTTTCATCTTCGACGGTCAGGTAGTTGGGGGGTGGGGTGGAGATGGGGGTTGGGGTAGGGGTAGGGGTAGGGGGGAGGTGAAGAGGAGGGAGGAAGGGAGGGAGGGAAGCACCTGTAACAGTGACGGCGCGGGTTTTTACAGTTATCAGGGCGGGATATCGTTGGCTCGGTTTCCCTTGATGGTGGATTAGACTCATGGAGAACATTTTTTGACTTCGAGCATATGAATAAAAATGTGTCCTTGTCTTTAGAGAATTTCGAGGGAATGTACACCTGGCTATTAAGAAAATAGAGAGAGAAAAAAAGAAAGACAAAATGGAAACATACAATGAAGTCATCAAACACACGGAAAATACCGCATGGAAACACAAACTCTTTCCTAGCTAGGAACTACCAACCCTAACAGATAGATATAACAACCATCCGAATAACTTTAACAACAACACAACCAACGACACACACACACACACAAACAACACAGATAAATACGAAATCAATTTCGCGGTTATCACACCCACGTTGCTTCATTTGCAAACGACCTTCCCTTGAGGCTCTCCCGCGACCCACCGACCCTGTCCCATTAACCGCGGCCGTCCTAGTCCCAACTATTGTCCCAGGTGGAATCACAATATTCAATTAGTTGATCCATTCTTGTCCATGTGTCTCCCTGATTGCTCTTTGTTGTCAATGGTTAACCTACGACCCTCTTCGCTTTGTCCTTGGTGGCTCTAGATGATGTTGGTGGCAGGATTTTTTTTTTCTTTCTTTTCTTTTTTTTTCGTTGGGGAGGCTGGTGAGAGCAAGGGAACTCGGTAAGCTTTAGTGGTGATGTTTAAGTATTTGTGATAATGACGGTAATCTAGTGATGAAACAGCTATTAGTGAAAGTGGGAATAATTATAAGAACGCAACATATTACTAGAGGAGTGACGTCAATATAGGCGCTTTTGTGATTTGCAACAAAATCACTATCAGCAATGGTAGACAGACATTACAAAATCAATGGTAATGACAGTAAGAACAGCAGTAATCATTGTGACAAAATTATAATAAGGTAATTGCAATGTTATCAGGAACTCTGCTGCTACTAATGGTGAGGATGATAATGGGAAGATAACAATGATAATGATGATAAGAAAAGAAATTAATGATATAGTATTAAGGTTCTTAACAATAATAATGATGACATTGATATAACCATTAGGAATAATGATTATAGTGATAAGGACAAGAGTAATAGTGATAGTGATGTTAACAACAGTGATAGTTGTGTTAACTATAGTAATGATAATGATGATGATGATGATAATTTTGATAATGATGATTGTGATGATGATAATAACAATGATGAGGGCAATAATGATAATGATTATATATTGGTAATATTGATCATGATTATAACAATAATGATAATGATGATATATTGGTAATACTGATAATGATCATAGCAATAATGGCAATGATGGTAATTACTCAATGA